>JAPYZO010001272.1:0-19137 GCA_030522905.1 Torymus flavipes | reverse complement strand
TTTTAACCATTTTCTTACGCTATCTTTGATTGCTTGTAACTTTCTGAAAAATCAATATTTTTTAACGAATCAGGGCTTAAATTTTAGCTTTTACTGTCTTCTTTTATAATTTTTCATCCTCGTTGTCGTATCTTAAATTCTTGCAATTGACAGTCAATAGAAGAGACATCTTTTTTGACGAAATAGAGGAAATTTGAGATGAGATTCTTCATATCTCAAGAAAAAGGACCCATTGGACAGAAATATGAGCACTGGGCTTCATTTTTAGATACCAGAAATCGACTTTCCAATGCCCGCGAAAATCGGTTTCCCGGAGATCATGGACTCTCCTTGTTAGTAAAGTTTTCTGGATGATAGATTAAAATGTAAAACTTGTATACTTTTACGTACAGATTCCTACACTTTATTAAATACGATACTTTACCGTTAAATATTTATACATTCTTTTTCTATATAAAAATATGAAAAAATGTCTAAAAGAGTAGAGCTTTAACAAGTATTGATGAAACTAAAAAAAATTGCGTGGAGCATATAAGTGTTTGTACTATATTATAACTATTTATTTAAAAAGAAGAGCCTTAAATGATATTCTTACTTGAAGTTTTCTAGAAATTTACTTAAAAATTACGTTTTTGTTTGATTTTCGAAACAGCAACTCAAGTCTACATATTTTAGCGATTTTACGGAGATGAAAAAACTGTTTTCTATTCTAAGAGTATTAGAAAAATATTCGTTGACTAGCCTGAATAACATAATAAATTATACCGAAAATTGTATTTTTCGATTTTACAAATCAATTGAACATTTCAATCACTGAAAAGCATCAAAAGTGGAGTTAAATTACTTTTGTTCAGGAATCTATAGATATATAACATAATTTTTCAAGTATTTGAGTTAGTATATAATATACAGCAGCTTATTTACTATTCCTTTACGATTTAGTAAACTTAAAAGATCTAATTTGTATATTAACAGCTAGCAGTAGATCTGGTTCACCGTCCTCACGGTTAAGTTATGCAACGTACAACAGAGATGGGGAGTCATTAGTTCCAAGACCAAAAATATTGTCGGATCATGGGATGAGAAGTACCGGAAATAGTCGTGAACCTAGTCCACAACGGTTTGGATATGACAGAAGCAGTATTGGCAGTAAGACAAGGTAGATCAAATATTTGTTTTAATTTTATCATAATGAAATTAAACAAATGATTTCAATAAAATATTTTGATTTTATAGAAGTAGGAATTTACATATGTCACCAACGGATAGACCTCCTTCTCGACCGGTCATGGCACAAAAAATGCTTCAACAATCACGCGAGGCAGAGTCTGCTTTAGCTGATGCTCTTACATTTGATAGTATAGATAGTTACACTAGAACACCAAAAGGTAAAGGAGATCATAGTGATGATAGTGAGACTAGTAGCATCTGTTCAGAACGAAGTCATGATAGTTTCCGCAGACCAAGCGATGTGAGTATATTATTTGGCTTGGAATTTTTTATTAAGTTCATGAGTTAATTCATTTATAAAATCAATCAAAAATTACATTTTAATACACACACCATTGATTATAAAATTTGTTTTTAAACCATTATTTTTATTCTTTTGAAGTTAAGAATCAGTTTCTTTGAAATATTTGTGATATTAAATTTTTCTTTTGTATATTAAACTGCTAACATATTCAGACTTAATGTTTCTCAAAATAATTTTTCGATTTAGTGTGCGTAAAGTGCGATTTTACTCATTTGGAAAATTTTTAAAATCGCTTTTACGCCCCCTGTATCGAAAAATATTGTTCGATACACGTGCGAAAGATAATTCTACACTCGTATGATTGTCGTCCGAGCGAAGCGAGGGTCAAACCTCACACTCGTACTAGAATCAACACTTTCGTACTAGTATCGAAAACTACTATTGCATATCTATCTTTTATTTGAATATACATAAATGTTTCAAAATTAATGTGGAAGATTTTTAAACGGATAATATATTTTAATGACACTTCACAACTTTCTTGAAAGTGTAGCTAACATATGTTTGGTTCCCTTTTCATTTTTGTTGCCGTCTGTTTAATTTATTTGGACTAATTGGATATGCCTGTCCTATATCAAACACTGTATTCTGATCTTATTGAACCGGGTAGTCGTACTCATGGAGCGGCTCCCAGCAAAGACTGTATCGAGATTTGTGGGATCAATCAATCCCAAAGGTTTGTTTGTTTTTCTCACAGTTCACCACTTTCTCAAACTATCTTTATTTCCTGAATGTTTCCTATACTCTTACATTAAAGCTGACCATATATTTTAATGACTTTTAATTTTAGTTTTTGCAATCTTTAACATCACTTTTATTTTTCAACACATACATACATACATCTGACGAATATAACTAATTTTTGTAATAAATTAACAGATACAATTTTTGTTTAATTAATATAGAGCACGTTAACAAATTATAATTACATTAACAATTAAGTTGTTAATGTATATCTTTAAAGTTATTATATAACCTATCTATTCTTATTAATCTATATACTAGCATTTGTATCGTAAAGAATGAAAGTTTATCTTCATGAACGAAAATGTTGTAACCTATTGCTCTTTATACTGAATCTCTACTATAAATAAATAAATTTATATTATAAAAAAATATTGGTTTGTATAATAATTTATATTTTTATAGGATATCAAAGAAATCATAGAAAATTGTGGTCACAAGCACTGGGCTGATCGTAAAGAAGGGTTGTTAGGCTTACAGCATTATCTGGCTAGTGGTTACACTTTGAATGCAACAGAATTACGTAAAATTACGGATATATTCGCCAAAATGTTTATGGATTCACATACTAAAGTATTCAGTTTATTTCTTGATACTTTGAATGAATTGATTCAAACTCATTGTGAAGATCTTGGGGATTGGTTATACGTATTATGTACCCGTCTCCTTAATAAATTAGGAACAGACTTGCTTGGATCAATACAAACAAAAATTCACAAGACTTTGGAGGTCGTAAGGTAAAATTAACCGTTTCTCAACGAATATTAATTATTGGAAACATGTATATATAAAATAAAAAATTATTTTAATAGAGAGTGCTTTACCGGTGAACAATTACTTCCATGTGTAATGCGATTTTTAACGAACCCTACACAAACACCAAATTCACGCGTCAAAGTTGCAACATTGCAATTTATTGCGCAAATCGCAGAGACTGCTGAACCTGAAGCGTTGAATAGCTCCGCCGGACCGGGTATTGCTAGGCTGTTAGACTGGACAAATGATGTTAAAAGTCAAGATGTTAGACGACATGCTCAAAATGCTGTGATTGCTCTTTATAACTTAAACCCGTCACAATTTACTCTTATTCTTTCGTCAGAATTAACAAAATATTATCAGGTAAAGTTACTTTGAAAATATGCAATTTCATATTTTTAATAATATTAATTTGTAATAATGTTGATTATAAATTAATTTTAGGAAGCTGCGTTGTCGCTGATTCAAAGCCATTTACGTCGACCTTCGGTTACAAGTACACCAGCCTCTCCTGGAACGCCTCCACCTAGAGTGCCCAATTCACCTGCTCGTGCGAAGGTGAAAACAGATAGTGAAGCAGCAGATGATAGTTTAAATCCCGAAGAAGTTTACAAGTACAATAACATTTTTTGTTGATATTAATTTTTGCTGCTTTATACAAACGATATTCATGATAAATTTTTATTTAGATCACTACGTCGTACAACGGCGGAAATTCAAAACTATGGTTTTGAACGTCTCGAAAGAGCAACAACAAGTAAAGATAGTGGCATCAGTAATATGGCTGATGTGGAAGAAAGACTAGAAGGCCTTACTTTGTCAAATTCTGTAAGCAATCATTTATTCAAAATCTTGTGTTTTTTCTTTTATTAATTTCTTTTAGTATTAACATTTATTAATCTTGAATAGGGACGATCCTCTTCTGTGTCGTCACCTACACAACGTGGAAAGACCGTTGCTACCGTCGCAGTCAATGGTTCAAGTAGTACTATCGCCGGCGATCTCATCCTGCCTCAAGAAAATAATGGATATAAAACCCATGGTTCATCACCCGACTCTACTCGAGGACCTGAAGTTCTTGATAACACGATGAAAATTTTACAGTCTGAAGAGTCACAAATTACAGAAAAAGTGGCAGCGTTACAAGAATTTCAATTGTATGTTCGCGAAGGTGATGCTTTGTACATGAAGCAGCATTTTAAGTATGTATTACTGTTTTTTACTTACATAACTCTTTTTTAATTTTAAACAAATATTTAATTTAAAAATTTTTTAAACGATTGATTTGCAGAAGACTTCTGAAAACGTTAATCGGGAGCTTGGCGAGTGACAATAAAGAAATGCAAATCGAAGTGCTTCAATCCCTTATAGATATGCTAAAGTGCCCTGAATTAGCCGAAAGTTTCTCCAACTATGCGGAGTTATTGGTCTTAAAAGTGATAAGAGCTCACAAATTTGATGATCAAAAGTCTGATGCGAGTAGCAGCGGTAACAACAGTAGAACTACGGTAAAATATCCTGAGGTATATTGGGTGTTGTTTCTTTGTGTTGCGCTTTTTATTGAAACTCATCTACTTTCCACCATTACAGAAAAAAGTAGGTTTTGTTGAAATAAATGATGTCAATTCAAAGTAATCAATTCAGAAACAATATCTTTTTGCTCTTAGATGTATTATTTTCAGCACTACGCAAAGTTACTTTGTTATTTTTAGTTAATTTCCGAGCAATGCTTTTTGATATTTTATTTCCTTTTGCATGAATTGCTATTAGTTAAAACAGTTTTGGTAAAAGCATGTATGCAATGAAAAGTGCAAGCATGTTTTGAAAACATATGATCTGAAAAGCACTCTATTAAAATTGATTTCGTAGAATTCATAGCATAGTATACACCATTCATTATCTTATTCCTACGTTCTACATATTTTTTAATTCAATATTTTTACGGTCTCTAACAGGTTCTGAGAATGGCTGAAAAATGTGCAGCAACGGTAGCTGTGATTTTGCCACCTGAGCAAACGATTCAGTTTGCTTCATCAATGATGACTACAGAGCCATTTCCACAAAATATGGGTGCAATTAAAATGCTTCACAAAGTAGTGGAGCACTATGGTCATGAGGCAATAGAACCACATCTCTCCAAAGTTATGCCGGGTCTTATAAAGGTAATGCTTTAAAATATTTAGAAAATAGTTAATCCATTTTTTTTATTATTTATGAAATTAAAGTTCAGATTGCCAGATAATAATAAAAATAAAAGATTAATATGTAGAAAAAGTAACGATGTGTAGAATAATTAATGGTAAAACACGGATATTCCGAATTTTGATATAAGCTGACCGATTTACAGGCCTATGATGATGCTGAATCAACGGTGCGAAAAAGTGCAGTCTTCTGCATGGTAGCAATACACGCAGCTGTCGGCGAAGAGGCTTTAAAACCTCATTTGAACTCGCTGTACGGCAGCAAGCTCAAGCTCCTCAACATTTATATTCAAAGAGCTCAACAAACTAATAGCCAACCCGCCAGTCCGCGTAGTAACAGTAACAAAAACTAACTGGCAATGGCTGCTAGTGGCACTGGTAATACTACCACAGCTGCGACACTCAGGATTGCGATAATGAAGAGATTTGCGCGCCTTGCAGCGAGACATGAGCGGCTGCTCTTCCAGTTTCTTAGCAAGTCCGAGCCCTGATACGTGGCCACAGCATTGACTCTTTATGAAGTACAAAAGAGAAGTGAACTTTTGAAAGATTATATTTCGCTATGGGCATCGATGGGGGTAGAAACGCGAAGCAGAGACGTTTTGAGCCTATCGTCGGCGACAATTATCTTTGTGCGAATGGATTTGCTTAATCTTCGTTTAGTCTTCGGCTCTTTAACGCTGGTCGATCGGTGCTTTTTAATGTACAGCACTGTGAGCAATGAAAAGGATACTAAACTTACGCATAATCGATACACGGAAGTCATGACATGTCAAGAATGTTCTCTTGAGTAAAAAAAAAAAAAAAATATTGAAAAACCTATATATATATAATAAACTTTTAAAACAAGGAATGCTACTTAATATTTTTCTGAAAAAGTCTTTAAAAAATAGATATAACAAAAAGTATATAGCTATTTAAATGTAAATTTTAATCGACTTGAGAATTGAGACTAAGTGAGCTTGATGCATTAGATGGCGAAAGGTATCGATCGATCATGGTTATATGTTGGAAATGCATAATAGTCGAGGGCTTACCAGTCCATAATCCATACGAGACTCATCTACGTACGCACTTACACAGTGAATCTTGACTTCCAGCTGGAAACATTCTAGCTCTGTACGCTGCATTGATATTTCTCCTCCATTTTTTTATTTCTTTATTTACGCATTGTAACTTTGGTATGACTATTAATTGTTATACTTCAGTAATTATTTACTCGACGTATTAAAGTAACTATTTTCGATAGTAACTGACTAAGGAAGGCATAATATGTAGATTTGTATGTGCTAGTCAAGAATCCCGAAGGACGCACAAGGCGCAAGAGACACAAAAAGTAAATTGGAGCAATTTTCTTGAAGGAGTCGGGTATAAGGTAAAGAGAGAGAAAAAAGCGCATGCAACGTAAAAAATGTGAGAAAAAAAGCAGAGTGAGTGAGAAATTGCATGAAAGTAATTACGAGTTCTTTTTAATGACTCGTTCAATTGCCAATAATACATAAATTCACGCTAAATCAAACTTAATTCATAATTTTCATTACAATAATCCTTTCGTGCCATTGATCATTTTTGTCTTTTATCTGCGTAAACCAGAAGTTGCGAATAACGTTCTTTCATTTTTTGTATAGTTTTTAGTGTAAGGGGCTATACAGTATTGTTATTCACAATAGTATTTTTTATATTTAATAAACTGGCGAATTCCATACGTGAAAATGTTCATGAATTTTAAGTGAACTTAATTAACGCATGTTATGAAATAAAAAATTTAAATAAAAATTTTTTTGCGTGCTGAACATCTAAGTGCCAAAATAAATACATTTTTAGAAACGAAATTGTTAGGCAAAATTATATTTAATGTGTTCACGTCAAAGATTATCAAAACATACTTGCCTTCGGAGAGCTCTCGCACTCCTTGATTTCTCTTTAAATCATATTTGATGGGTTTCCTTCCAACCAGAGTTTATTCAAGTTTTTTGAGAGGAAAGATCGACTTTTTTCAGATTTCAGAAAATGAGTTGTTAAATTTTAGAAAACGTAGAATCTTCACATTTTCCACAAACGTTGCCCCACTTTCCTTATCCCGATTCTAATTTCTTCATGGCGGCTCGAAAATAGTCTCAGCGTGTACCAACCATGTATATATATACAGAATATTATAATTATAGGAATTACGCTAATATAGTATTAACATTCATATAGTTTTTTCATTACATTATGTGACTGGTCTGAATGAATGACTTCAGAACTGTCACATTTTGCCTTACAATCGTTTACAAATGCTTGTTCTGTTAAGTTTTGAGCACTATTATTGGTATGACTTATTATTAACCTTAACCCTTAGACAGCGGGAAAAAGATCACAAAATTAATAATTCATAACAATATTATCAACCTGTCGAATTACTGTGAAGTGCTTTTGTTTTAATTTTTTTTAAACATAAGACATTATGTATATTCACTATACCTAATTTTTATTTTCATTAATCCATTGTGAATTAATATTATTAAGTGTTTATCGAATAAACGTTTCCAGATCTTGTAGTGACTTACAATCACGTAAAATAAGACTTGTCCGAATTCTTAGCAGAATCAAAAATATTATTTATGTGTTGTTTATAAACTAAGTATTTGAAATATACACATCTATTATGCTTCTGAATTGTTGATATGTTGTGAGTACAGCTACTAAAATACCATTAGGGAAAAGTTTATTTTACAATAAAATAAAACTCACTATGTACAAATATATCTGTAATGTTTTGATGGCAAATACTCGTATATTCTGCCCCTAAATTTGCAGAAAAATTTTATTTTTAAGTATAATAAATAGTAATTATTTATTTACTTATGTAAATACCTTGTAGCAAAATCTGGATACATACCGCCTTTCTATACATGTATCACAGCAATTCGACAACGTTGCTTAAGGGTTGATGTGCATTATGTAAAAAGAATCTTATGGAATCGTAAATCGGTACATGCGTACCTATTTTGTATTACAAGCGTTTCGCTTCATCGATATTTCAAACAACCATTTTTTAATAATAATTTTAACTATTGCAATAATAGTAACCAAAACGTGTTCACAAAATTAATTTGCTTATTAAAGTTACCAATCCCCTTAATCCTCGCTTTATTTTGAAAGCAACGAACAATTTGAAAGCATTGATCTTATGAAATAAGGTAAAATTATCGTTGCTTGGTAATTAAATTTTTCATAAAAATAATAAATGGCTCGTCCTTATGAAAAATTATAACTCTAGGATTTTAAATTAAATGATCAGAATAATTGTTAAAAAGGAAATATTAATTTCTGGTGTTAAAAATTTATCTGTACTTTTATAGAAATTCATAATTATTTTCGATGGATTTAGGTGAAAGTTTATTCTAATTAAAATATATTTTAAATTATAGAATTGGTATTCATATTATGAAAAGATTTTGGTATTATGTGAAACGAGTATCTTGTTATTCTGTGCAATTTTATAGCATAAAGTGCTAATATCTCTCTTGATCTAAGAGTTTATAAAAAAATAGTATTTTTTGTGACAAAAATTATTTTTTTAAATTAAATAACGATATTGGTAGTATGCTATAAATGATTGTACCAATAGCACAAAACAAGTATATGGTTGAATTACTTGAATGTTAAATTCTGCTTTTAATTATACAGCTTAGAAACTTCGAAAAAAAAAAAATAAAAAAAAAATACATGAATTTCATTGATAAATTTATAAAATGTAACACTATGAATTACTAGTAAATAATGTCGAACGGCGAGTTGTAAAATAATTTTATATAAGGACAAGTAAAAGGCTATGTCAAATCTATTTGCAAGTATAATTTTATTGAGATATACGTAATAATTTGTTAAATTATTTGTAATTGCTTATATACGTATAACGAAAAGGAAAATGCGATTGATACCATTTAACAAATTTTAATTGTCATATAATGATAATGTTAATAACAATGTCTCACAAAGGTAAGACAGTTGTACAGTGGTGAGACTTTGACTGCCTCCATTTTTCTTCACGTAAATTAAGTAAACCCGCGCTGAAAATTGGCACCACTGAAACGATTGACTTTGTTTAAATGCAAAGGGAAGTAATCTTAAATCTATTATGAAGAACGGGATAAAGTGAGAGTGAGATATGTGCAACAGAGGGGTCTACAAAGTTTTTTTCACGCTAAATGGTTTAATACGACGGAGCGCATCGATTATTACGACGATAAATAATGTATAACTGTATTGTTATTGTAATTGCCAACTTGAAATAATAAATTAAAGTACTGCGGTAAAGCTCTCATTGTCTTACGGTATTACAGTCATGTTTTTTTATGTTGTACGTATGCATATTATATTTCATAAGTTGTCATGTATTTCACAAAATGAAACAAGTTATTGGTTTTATTTTTCAACAACAGTTAATCATGGGATTTGAAAACTCCAATTCATTTTGATCCTGTATACTTTTTTTCTAATTTAAAGAATTTAAAGTAAATACATTTACATTTACAAACACGTGCACAGATGCAACCCCTAATTTATAGGAATGGTTAGATTATAGTATGTATATGTTATTTATTTTAACAACATTATATACTTTGAATGATTATTTTACAATTTTAACTTTTTAATTGACTTTTTATTGTTAATTGAAAGTTTCAAATTTTTTAGTAACATTAAAAAAGTATTTTATGAAATTCAAAAATGTTTTTAACAAAGATTGTTCAAATAATAAGGCTGCTATTGCATTAATTTTTTATCAATTTTTATTCACCAAATTTCAAAGTTTAACACTATAATATTGTTATACGAAAATTTCTAAATCTATATTTAATTAAAAGGAAATTTCGGTCTTTTATTTTTGCATAATCTATATATTCTAAAAAGTAAAATATCCTGCCAACTTGAAAATACTGATGCTTTTACGGAAACTACTTAAACACTAAAATACTAATATGTACTGATGGAATAAACTAATTGTTATGGACAACTTCATTTAGGTACTTTTAAAATAAAGTACTTTTAACATTAGTTGGTTACATTGCATTCTCATAATTTGAATTCAGCAAAAATAAGAAATTTTAATCCTCTAACATTATATTCTTAATTTTTTCGAGATTTTACATGAATTCTAGAAACATTCATTTTACACATCAAACAAACAAAATTTGTAAAGTACAATCGTAATGATAAAACACAATATGATTATAAAATATGTACATGAAGATTAAATATAAAATCTTGAATTGTCATTCAAAAGATTCGCATTGGTTGTCTACAGTAAGAACATTCAATCAAGCAACATCAGCAGGAACAAACAAATCACATCGCAAAGAGCAGTCCTCGTATCATCACAGTCCTTTTTTCTTTTAAAAACAAGTACCTTATTTGCCTAAGTACAGTACAACTTGCTTTGCTCCCGGACTCCTTTTTCACATTTATCAAAACTTTAGCTCGTTCCATTCTTAAATAAAAACGTTATGCAATGAAGTGGAAAATTAGAAGAAAAAAAAATCGTTAATGCTAGTAATATTGGCTAAATACACCTACGTTCAGTAATAGTTTGTCAATATTCGAAATACTTTACTCGAATTTGCTGCTAATAATTTCCGAAAGACGTGAAAATATTCTTTAAAAATTATTGAAGAATGCAGTGAAAAATACTACTATTTACCACATAGTTTATACTAATAATATCGATTGTCAGATTTCATTAGAAATTTAATAAAAAAATGTTTTGAGTATATATTCTATTTTATAAAGTATTTACTTAGCTTATGTTCCACACAATAGAGATTACAGAGAATTGTTGAAGAAAACGTGTTTTTGATTACGATGATTTAACAATTTGCCGTGTATTTTTTTATATATATCACAATATAATTATAAATACTTTAAAGCGTTTAAATTGGACCTACATTATAGATTTCTAGAAAATATGTCGTAAAAATATATATATATATTGTTTTCATTCGCATTTACAAGAACGGAGTATGGCATTCCGCAAATAAATATTTTGCAATTTTAAAATCGGTAACCAACAGCTTTATGCGGTCGACACATAGTACACAATAAAGCACGTAAACCAGCTATCATCTCTATCTGGTGATAAAAATAGTAATATTCAATTATTTCACCAGATAAAATATGCCATCAGTATGCACGTGTTGGTTTAATTGCAAAATAATAATTGGCGAAGAAGGAGTTTATCGGAAGAAGTTAGGCCATCTGCGCGGTCTTTGGAGCGTTGAGCGGCTGCAGCGCGGCCGCCTGGGCCTTCTGCTGGGCCCGGCGCTTGGCCCTGCGCTTCCTCGCCTTGGCCTCGGCGCCGCAGGCCAGGAAGTTGTTGTGGAAGTACTCCTCGATCTCGGAGAGCTTCTTGCCGTGGGTCTCGGGCAGCAGCAGCCAGACGAAGAGCGCCGCGCCGATCGAGACGCCCGCGAAGAACCACTGGACCGCGTGGGAGCCTGTTGGTGCAGTCGGACATGTAGGTATACTGAATGCAAGCAATTATATCGAGCAACTTACCTCCCAGAAAGTCGGAGAGGTCCCGGTAGCTCTGCACCGCCGCGAACATGAGTATGTTGGCTATCGAGTAGCTGATGGAGTGGGCCATGCCGCGGATCTCCGTGGGGAAGAGCTCGGCCGTCATCGTCCAGGGGATGGTGAGCATGCCCACCATCGAGGTGCAGACGTAGAGCAGGAGGCAGACGATGGGCACCCAGCTGCCGCTGGTGTCGCCGGCCTTGATGAGCATCGTGTAGTAGCCCGAGACGGCCATGCAGGCGGCCATGCCGAAGGCCGAGATGATGCAGAGGACGCGCCGGCGGAAGTGCCGCAGCAGGTAGGTGTTGACCATGGAGCAGAAGAAGCGCGTCAGCCCGACGAAGATGGAGGCGACGTGGGGGTCGAAGCCGGCGCCCACCTCCTTGAACCAGGTGACGGCGTAGAAGAGCGTGATGTAGATGCCGGAGAACTGCTGGAAGAGGAAGAAGAGGAAGAGGATGAGCATGGGCTTCCAGCCCGTGGGCTTGAGGAGGCCGCGCAGCTTGGCCGTGGCCCCGCCGCCGTGCTTGCTGCGCCGCTGCTCGCTCAGCTTGATCTCGTTCTCCTTGCTGATGGTCGTGAAGGCGGCCTCCGCGGCCGTCAGCTTGCCCACGTTGCGCTCGGACTTGTAGAGCCACTGGAGCGCGGCGCGCGCCTCCTCGTGCCGGCCCTTCGAGACCAGCCAGACGGGCGACTCGGGGATGATGAACTGCACGAGCAGCACGGGCACCACGCCGTACGCGATGCTCAGCCAGGCGACCATCCGCCAGTGCAGGAAGGTGCCCTTCAGGTAGGAGAGCACCATGCCGAGGGAGGCGAGCGTCGGCCCGAACGAGATGAGCGAGCCGCGCAGCTCCGGCCGCGCCACCTCCGTTATGTAGACGATGGCCGGCGAGGTGGCCAGCGCGGTCGCCAGCCCCGCGAGCAGCCGGCCCACCAGGATCGTCGGCACGTTCTGCGCCAGCGCGATCATCACCCAGCCCAGCACGCACGGGATGGCGCCCAGCTGCAGGGTGCGCAGCCGGCCGAACCACTCCATCAGGAAGCCGCCCATCAGCGCGCCCAGCGGCGCCGTCACCACCACTATGCTCGCTGCAAAGTCAATCATCCTTGTTACGATTCTATACTCTACGATTCTACCAAGTATTACGACCACTTACCCATCCAGGAGGTTTCCTCTCTGGTCGCCGGAATGTCCGAGTCTTCCGCTTCCAGGCTGGGAACCAGAACGGCCGAGTACGCCATGCTGAGGCCGACTGCGATGTGGAACATGGCAGCAATAATACAGGCAGCAATCTGGACACATTTATTTATCATGTGAAAATAATTCATTCCAAAATACTTGCTTTTTACCAAATGTGGATCATTAGTCTTACTTCTGGTATTGCTGTTTTGAGTTGTGTCGACTCGGTGTAGCCTTTGTTGAGGCTCCGGCTCGACACAATAGCATCTTTGAAGCATTCACGTTCATTTTCCTCGATATTTTTTGACGCTTCGCGCTCAACACTGAAACACGAAGAAAAAGATTTTGTTGTATAAATGATAGTTACGAATAGTTATAGTCAACCTTCTTATCATATTACTCTGACGATCACTATTTATTACTTAATGTATTTTATGTGTTATACTTAGTGTCATTATAAATCATTAAAAAAATATAATTATACGAGTGTAATTACGCAATACATAATTGCGATTAATAAGACATTTCAAAGCCATTGTTTTTAGTAAGCAATGTTTAAGCAAATGAACATCTGCAGTAAAAAATGTCTTGGAAATATTTTATCGCTGCCCGGTAATGTTCGTGCTTCGAGACTGTTCTCGAGTCATATCAATACTGCAATTGAAGCTAATAAACAGTAATACATACATGTCGATCTCAACTGTAACCAGAAGAGAACTAAAAACAAATTTGAAAAGTATAAAAGAACCGAGAGAAGAATATAAAACAAACAAAATTATCTAAGCGATAGTAAAAAAAGCTCGATGCGCGTGCTTCCATTACTGGTGCAAGAAAGGCAAAGTTAAGCGATCAATTAAGCGAACCACGCTCGGAAAATCGGTTTGCAGCCGTGACTAATGGAGCCGAGCTAAACATCGCGGCGCGGGCACGTACCTATGTAATCCAGTTAACACGGGCTCGGCCTGGCTTGCGCCAAGCGATAGCGACAATGAAGCGAGCGCTCGATTTTGTTTGCCGAGTTGGAATTAACCGACGGCAAAAGAAAACGCGTCTCGTGCCCAGCGAAAGTTACGCGATCGCTCGAACACGTGGGCCGCGAGACTGGATAGTCACGTGGCCTGTGTAGAATCGCGAATGTAAAAGAGAAGGAGGGGACGGCTCGATCTGTTTTCGACAACTGCGGCTGGTCTGCATTGTTCGACTGCCGCCTTCCCTCGTCACTGCGTTCCGAGAGAATTGTATGTTAAGCACATGCCAATTTAATGTTTTTTCGACAGCAAACAACTTGGAAATTAGAATCTGGTGCGTCGACTTGGTTAAAGTCGCTACTACCAGCTCGAAATCCGTTTCGAAAACTTATAGCAACTCAGAATCTATTTTGAAAAGGTACCAACTTACCTTGGTATTTCTGTATTTGATTTTTCATATTTGCTCGATATTTCTCGATCAATTTTCGTATTTTCAAAATTGTGCAAAATATGTATAATATTAAAAAGTAAATTTGAAAAATCAGTCAACACTAATAAGTGCGTATAACGTATGTGATTAAGGTATCCCATTAGAGATCGAAACATTTAACAGTGTATAAAATATACTCTTAGTGTATTTATATTATTAAAAAAAAAAGATCAAGAAAGGAGGGTGTTTACGGATGGGGTAATAAGCTCAGCAACGTACAAAACCGCAATGTTATTGTTTAGAACTTCGCAGCATATGAGATTTGAAAGCAAAATTGATTCGGGGAAGTGAAGGCAAAGTTAAGAAAAATATGGGTGGGATTTGTTAAAATAATTAGAAAAAAGCGATCATTCAATATTTAATCGTAAAAATTGAAAAAAAAAACATTCTGAATGTTTGCCTTTTTACATTCGAATGAATTCTTATTTATAAATGATTAAGTTTAAGTTCTTCATACCTATAAGTATCAGTATCACACTAATTACATATTAAATTCATATAAATAATTTTTTATTTGTGCATCAATACTAAAATTTCTAGCATAAAAGTAGTATATATTAATCATGCTGATATCTTTTAACCTTTAGATGACAAGAATGTTAGTGTATTGGCACAGCTGTATATATTATTAATTTATTATTATTAATATATACTTTATTAATTTACTACACAAGTAAGAATTTATAAACTACTTTATTTAAGTTTTTATTACTAGCTTTTAAATAAAACAATAATTTTCCATTTATATAAATATTAGTCATATTATAATATCCGATACTCTAGCCCAAACTGTACTTTTACAATTTTTCACACGTAAAAATGTAAAGTTGCATTAATTCTGTATTAAAGCAGATTTTGTAGGTTATCTGAAAAGTCAAGTTTGAATTGACTCAAAGCAAAGTTTGCCTTCTGGCTTAGTGTTATCAGATCCAGACAAACGAAATAGCAAATTTACACTGTTTCCTCTTTTTATGTAAACAGTAAGCAAAACAAATCGTAAAATAATGTGTGTATTAATAATAAATTTTAAATTAAGAAAAAAAATTAAAATTATCTCGTAACTTCATGAATCATTATTTACGTTTTCTTTTTACTCTGTCTATTGCTTTTGAAATATAACACAAAAGTACCAGTACTTATGTTACAAAAATTAAAAAGTACTTACAAGTAATTATATTTTTATTTAATTAAAATTATAACGTATAACAACTCATCGGTTTGGTAAAAGAAGGTACACTATCTCAGAATCCGCTTAAAAAAGTACCAACTCGCTATTTTTGTATAGGGATTACTTGATTGTACATTTTATGCATTTTTGGTACTGTTATTGGAACCCCCTAAAGTTGATTAAAAAACTCAATTCGCTAGTTCGTACTTTTCGAACCGGCTTCCGAATTAGTACCGCTTCCAACCGTATTTTGAGATAGTGTACCTTCTTTTACCAAGCCGACGAACTGATGTTATTTTTTTTTTTATATTTATGAAGATAATCAAAATATTGTTTCTTAGATAAAAGGCCATAGCTATAACACTAAAAAATATTTAAGTATTTAGAAGTAGTCGAATACTATACCAAAGATCTCCTATATTTTGACTGTAATAATCAAATGTATAATGTATATACGTTTTTTTTCGAATGAACATCGTTAATCAATTTATTTGCTAGGATAAATCATTAGTTATACACAATTTTTAAAATTAAGTTCTATAAGAAAACTGAATTCATGAAATTTGGTAAACAGAAGAATTTCTTGCGGGTGAAATTTTAGTCATTATTTTATTTTCTTTCCCGTATTTGCTGATCTCTAATAAATGAGTTACTATCAAAAAATACCAATGTTTATCTTATAGTAAGAGTTCTCCTATTTTGTTTACGAACATTTAATCTATAGGAAATCAATTTTTTCTCATTAGCTGATAAATCTAATCACGGTATTACGTAATTAAGTTCTCTAGAGACGACATATCAACAATAAATCTAACATAATTTTTTAGTGGTGTTACTGTTTATTATTTTATACGGCCAATATTTAGAATTTCGATGTAATTTTTTATAAAGGTTATTTGCAGAAATGATATTTTAATTTAATTTTAAAAAAATTGACCTTGATTACTCGATGAATCTAAGTGGACATTAAATTTATGAAAAAGACATCTGGTAGTTTGCAGTCAATTATATTATTATCGTTCATTATATAAAGTAATCAATAGACTAAAATGTGATTAAATTTTTTTCTAAAAATAGCTTAGTCTTAGTCTCTTAGCACATTTTAGTACATTCTTATAGACAAGTTTGAAAAATATGATAATAGACAAGAAAAAAGTTTTAAAAATTATTTTTACACAAATTAGCAATTTTTAGAGCATATTCATTGCTAAGGGGCTTCTAATATCTTTGAAATAAATTTGTTTACTACAAAGTTTTCTTTTTTTTCTCAGTTATTACGTGTAACGTTGATTTTATTCATATGAAGAGGCAGGATTCCCGATCTTCATTTTAACAGATAAGTTTTCTGCAACGTTCATAAAATACAATAAAAAGTGCATAAAAATGTCTCAAACAATGAAGAATATGAACGTCATCGTAAATTGTACTCAATTGCTTAAGATTTTGCCACTCCCTCGTAAAGGCATATACTGTATAGGTATTGCGAATATAGACAAGATAAATGTGTCATGCACTTCAGACAGAGTTGCAATCGAAGAGCTATCGTTCACTCGATCGAGCTTCTAAGCATGACCAGCAACGTTTACACATAACTTTTAAATTTTATGCAACTGTGATAGTATAATTTTTAAAATGATAGTTTAATTTTTAATAACAATTCTTTTCTCAGCGGATGAATTTAATGTAATTTATATTACATACAAGAATAAATGATCCGATAGTATTTAGTGACGTGATAAGTTTTGGTGACAAAACTGGCAACTATGAATTCAATAAATTTTATGTCCAAGAGTTTTCGAAATCTCTCATTTTATAACAAAAGTTATTTTTCAAATATAATAGCTTAAAACCCCCCGAGGTTAGAAAATAAAGATTGAGGGATGCAATTATGCTATTTACACATGCCATCCATAACTATAGTCTTCGGTTAACAAGTGTTATTATAATAATAACTCATGAGATTGGACAGAATAAATTTTCATATCTACGGTACATATACGTTATTCCACCAACTATTTACACACTAAAATTTTGTTTCTTTAGATGGTTTTAAATAGCAAAACAATCAACTCTAGCGATGAAAAATTGAATGTAACCAATTTATACATTGGAATTTCCGTTTGTATAAGCCACTGACTTGTGCACAATTTTATTTAAAATCTTAAATTTATTCACAAAGTAAAAAGCAAAATAATTTCCTTTCATCGGAAATTTATAATTTTAGTTGAATTAGGATAATTATGATATAAACTTTACATAAAATTCTTTCCGAGTCCCTGCTTAGTTAGTGAAAGGGCAGAAAATACAAGTGAGAGAAAAAGTTTTCAAAATGAAGAGCTGCGTGCAGACGACGTCATTGTTTGTCTGACGCGAAAAACGTGACGTCGCTCGGGTTCTCGTAACATCCGTAAGCTATGTCATTGTAATGAGCTCTTGAAAATATACTGAGTGCACATACCACGAATATTTAGATTGCCGAAATACTCACGTGCGTTATGTACACTTGTTGAAGATGATCGTATCAAGATTTTAAAATAGCTATCGATCAATTAAGTACGAGATTTCGATCCGTACAATTTAATGATTTGAATTACTAATACATATCGCTATTCACGAAAACGACTTCGGAATGTCAAAAGTTCACTAATTGAAATGATTATTATATATACCGGTCTGTACTTTGATTGCGGAAGATTAGTTGAGTTATTATTGCATGTTATTTGTTAAAATCATCGATCTTGAAAAAAAGGATAAATAACGAGTCATTTACTGTACGCGAATACATACGATAAAAATAAATTTTTATAATTCATTCTAGTAATAATATCTTGATTTAATTAATAATAGACTTGAACATTACTATAAAAAATAATGTTACTTAAGACTTCGATAAATTAATAAAAAAGATCATAAGATATGTCGATGTAAGTATACTGATAGTCTAACAAGTTTTAACAAGAAATAATTCAAAATAATTTAAAATATACTGTTAAATATTATTATTATATACGCCAATTCATTACTACTTATTTGCTCTGTTGATTTGTAAACAATGTCATCAAGTCTGACACTCAAACACCTTGACATTAATGGAGGTACAGTGCCTGACGGTGTATAAAAAAAGAGGGAAGCGTAAATCCCTGAAGGATCGTTAATAACATGATGTTTTTCACTACTGATATTTTGACAAGATAATTTTTTTTAATTGAAAATAATTGCCAGATTGTTTTCTACACTTTTAATCCTTATATCATTAGTAATTTATAACACAAATGTGAGTTAATTTTTTAAATATAGTATATTTGATGGATACAAGATTGGTCATAATACTTAAATTGCATGCTAATTTTAATGTAGCCGAAAGATTTCAGATTTTTAAGAAATCTCCTAATATAATTCATAGCAATGACCTCATACGTCAGTTTTTTATAGACGGAACAAATTATAACATTATTTTGATTAATAATCATAAATTGTTTACCTTTGATTTTGATTTGTTTAACGAATTATCAGAACTCAAAAATATTTCGACAAATAG
>JAPYZO010001271.1:0-19758 GCA_030522905.1 Torymus flavipes | reverse complement strand
AACTATAATTTTAACGCCTAAATCAACCAACGCTTTGCTACCATTTTTTATCATTCAACAAACATCCCAAAAATACACACACTTCAAAAACCCTATACATAAACAAGCCGCGGTACCACTTCTCTGCCCAACACTACATATACCTGCGATCCTTTGCACGCACTCTCACCAACACAGTTACCCATCACACCCTCGCAAATTTCTCGCATCATCCAATTTTCCTTGAAATTCCGGTGCTCAGGCAGTGGAGTAAAATCCAAGCTATATATACCCCGGTATACTTACACCTCTCGCGCCCTTTATCTCGCGGGTTCTCGCGCGCCGTGCTAATGCATCTCCTCGCCACGGTGACGACCACCTGGTGAGATAAACAACGTCGGCGGCAGCGGCGGCTTCTTTCTGCGCGCGCACTCGCCGATAATAAAGGCGTTGCGCTGCACACCTCCGAGAGAAAGAGAGAGAGAGTGAGTTGCCTGATGGGTAACCGCAGCCGGTGATTTTCGGATTTTTATTTGCGAACGAACGCGGAAGGGAATTATTGCGCAGCGGCGCGCTTTCGTGCAGCGCAGGATTTTTTCTCCCGTTGCAATGCGGTTGGGACGCGCGGAGGATTTATTTTTGTTGTTTGTGCTTCTTTTTTTACGGGACCAAGTGAGAATTTGCGAATTTTTTTGCACGCGGAAGTTTTTTTTTTGGCGGATTTTTCGAGGAATAAAAGTGATGGTTTTACAAAATTGTTATAAAGGAAATAAAATTTTAACATTGATATCGAAAACAAGAGCAAATTGTGTTTATTATATCTATAGAATCTCACTGTCAGGCTAATCGTTTTCCAAATATTGGATTATACACTGAGAAAAAAGCTCGGCAAAGCTATCACAGACTTCAAAAATCCAAAAAATTAACACTTTACTTTACGGTCTGTTTTACCGCCGTGAATTCTTACTTTACGTACACGTATAACAAAAAATAATGTTCGTTACACAGTCGTAACACGTTGCTTTATGGCCTAGTACCAAAAACTATTAATACAGTAAATTTTACAATACTTATAGTAAATTTTCCTACATATTTCTAGTAAAATTTCTTATAAATTTATGGTAATCTATTGGGTTTTCACAATCTGTGGTGGCTTCACGCGAAAGTATAGTAATTTTTACATAATTATTAATAATTTTTACTAAACTTTTTTCTCAGTGTATAGTAAAACATAAAATGATTTACTATTCAAATTAAACCTAATCAAAGTAGTCACACCCCTCGACCTCTAATGCTCGTGTTTCGATATCCAATACATTCCTGTACCCGCGCCGGCATGATAATGCTTATCATTCTTTCTCTCTGTCTCCCTCTCTCGACATTATTTACCTATATACCTGTACATCCCCGCGAGAGCATCGATATTCGATGTCGCGCTACACTGCACTACGCCATCATACTCCACCAGCAGCACATCTCTCTCAAGAAAAAAAAGAACACGAAACACAGAGCACGACTGCTGCAGCATGAAAGAAGTCGGGAGTAGGTGGGGGAGAGAAAACGAGATAACAAGCAAGAAATTCAATTTTTCCGCGGAAATGAGTATACGACTCTCGCGGCGGCAGCGACTGCTGAATTATTATCTATGTAGGGTGTAACGAGATCTAGTCGCCGGTGAGTTCCGCGGAATCGTTATTGAGGCGAATATATATATCTATAAAGGAGGGGCTTTGTGCGAGATGAATACGATCAGCGGCGTGTGTACGTAAGGCGCGGGCGATTGCCAAAGGGCGAGGAGAAAGAGAGACAGAGAGAAACGGCCCTTTAACCGACGACGTCGGTGCCGCCGCCGCCGGCGTCGTAAATCCGCGCGTGGTAAGAAAGTCGAGAATGAAGAGGAAAGGGAGCGAGGAGTGTATGTGGGTATACCGTGCGCACGCGGTGTATATAGGCGACCGAAGTGCGAGGTAGAGAGAAGGTACGTGGGTGAGGAGAAATAATAATAGCTGCGCGCAGTGCCGGTGAGAATCGAAGAGAGAGAGAGATACGGTATCTTAAAGATGAGAGCGAGTTCGAAGTCTCTCTGCTAAAGTTTCGTGTGTATCGTGTATAGTGCGCTTGAGTTTGATGAGTCAGCTGGGGTGATGTATAAATAATTAGAACACGCCGGAATGCTTATTATTTATTCACGGTATAGCTTTATTTCGCGGTAGAGTGCGATCGATCAGATACCTGGATATATAGAGCGTGTGGTTCGGATTACGGAAAGTTGTAGTCTGCTTTTCGTTAATGAGCCTTGATTGCCGGCCGTACGACTGAGCTATTAATACACACGTATATATTTAAATTACTGGCAATGAAACTTAAAATAACGGAAAGAACACGAGTAAAATGTTTAAATTTCAATTCTAAATTTTACATAATCGAACATTTGTAAGACAATATTCTAAAAAAAACTATAGTCTCGGAGACTATATTACACTCGGACCCGGTTCTTTCCGCATACTTTCGTGCCTCTCCTTCTCTTGTGGGCCATTGTCACGCGTGAGAACCCGCTGAAAAGTCGCGCACGCTCGCATTACTCGCTCAATGTCCCTTTCTCGCCCGGCCCCGAAAGCTTCGCCCTCGTCTTTTTTCATTCCTCTCTTCCTTCCTCCGCGCCAGCTCTTTCTCGAATCTTTAAAAGCCAGGAGAGGAGGCATTGCCCCGCATTCTCGAGTTTAAATGGAGGCGCACGCGCATATAGTAAACATACGCGCGAGCTCGGACTCTCTTATACATATATATACACTTGGCGCAAGAGTCCTGCGGGAGTCAGCTCTGCCGATGTTTGTGGATATTACTTTCCTCTCTTTTTTTTTAGATATAGGTAGTGGCGGCACCGTCCTCGACACGCGCGTATACGCAGCATGTATGAATTTTAATGCGCACTCCCCGTGTTTTTCTCCCACGCGCGTAGCAGACAAATATTTGCACTGGTGTAGAGTATGCTGGGTTTCGAGATGATTTTCGATGTGGATTGGTGTTTTTTTTCAAAGGTGGCTTTGCTGTATTTGATGTGAAAGATGATGGCTAATTTTTGTGTCTGTTAGTTTTTCCGAGGTATTTGTGGTTCATTAAATTTTTGTCAATTATAGCTCGGGTTCCAGAAAAATTCGTTCAGTACATCTGTCAGTTATTTCAACCAATCAATTTCGCTTTATATTGCAAACATAGTTATCCATTCGGGCAGTATATTTTTGTTTTTCCGCGATGTAAAAGCAAAATTTATGTGGTTAATTATAAACCACATTCTTAATTTGGTCAAACTGCGAGCTGGAGCGCAGACTTTTCCCCCTGTATTTTTCAAAAGCAAATATAGCGGCTATTATACAACGATGTCGAGGATAAATCACTCGTTTACCTCAAACTCGTGAAAAATACATAATGAAGCGCGCGCGAATACCGCACCGATCCGCGCGCCCGGCAAAATAAGTTTTAATTTATATACGCTTGCCGTATACACGAGCCATCGCCTTTTTAAATTATAATATACACGTACCGTCGCGGCTGCCGACCCTTAACGAACTAGCAGCGACCACTCGCGCTCTGATTAGAAATTAATTCAGAGTAGCCGCGCGCTTATGTATTATACGATATACTCGCGCTTGGAAAATTCAGACCCTCGGTCTCTCGCGGCTATAACGAATGCCGGGAAAATTAAAATTTTCACTTAGATCTGCCTTTCGAAAGGGGCCACACACATAACATATGCGTGTGCCGGTGACGCGAGTGTTCGCCTTTTACTCGAGTGTTTACGTAATCAAATGCGCAATAATTGGAAGCTTCGCCGAGGCGCGTGCACACGCGCGCGGTATGATTGAAAACGTTTGATCGGGAGAGGGGAAAAGAGAGCAGCCGATAATTGACGCGCAGGCAACTCGAATGATGAAAAAGGTGCGCCGCCCGGCAAATGCGAGCGAATAGTAGCGCAGCAGCAGCGAGTAAAATCAATATAGAAATCTCGCTGCGAGAGCGAAGGGCAGCAGTGGAAATTCTTTTTAAGCGCTGGTAATTTGCAGAAATTAATAGTGCGCGTGACGAGAGGAGGAGAGCCGATTATTATTGCGTCGCGGTAAATTGCTGGAAAGTTTGTCCGATCAATTTTTGCCGCGTGGATTGTTAAGAAGATTGAAATCTAAATAGGAATTTTTCTCGATAAAACATGTTTTGTATACGTAAGCTGCAATTAAAATTACGACAAAAGAATCTAGGAATATAGGTATAAAAATAAAAACGCAAAAAAGTGAAATACGATATTGTCGTTTTTAAAGTTAATGTCCCGATGAATTTTTAACGATTCTGGCGAACAATGCGGGCGAGCCGTGTGACATGTCCATAATATTTAAATAGTTAACAAGGAAAGTGACTGCGTCATAGCCTATTGATTGCGACCTCTTCATCCGACCGTGTCATCAGCTGTTGATCCTAATCTCTCTATCACGCTTCAATAATTATACACGCTCAGCTACGCTGACAGCGTGACTAACAGGTTCTGATGAATTCTCCTTTTCTATATAACCCACATATACATTTTATTGATTTGTTCAGGAAAAAAAAAAAACAAAAAAATTATTGAGTTCTATTTTCATTTGCGTGTATTTCTTTTCAAAAAGTTCGACGAAAACATTTCAACAAAAAGATGTGGATTTTGTGAATGTAAAAGCAAAGGAGACAATGGCTACCATAGCATTCACGTATTTGTGCGTACTAGTGAAATACACTGCGATGTGAAACTATAACTGTCGGCTACGCACTCATGTAACTGTCTACTGTGCTACAGGGTTTACGTAACCTAAAAAGCCTGTTGGTATAATAGCAGCAGCCTCCTGTTATTGTAGGAAAATTATTTCGAAAAACTTCAACTGGAAATGTTATTCTATATTTTTACAGAAATTTCGTTTAAAAAAAATATTGCAAAAATAAACCTGACTATACGTTCACGTATACAATACCGCTTTTTCGTTACATCCATTAATTGAGACCGTAACCAATAACCACCCAGAACATACCTACTTCGGTCCCAAAGACCACACGAAAGAATCTCACTGACTGCGGAACAAATAAAGGAGGAAAAAGGCACACAAAGACGCCCCGGGAAGCGGCAAAAAAGGAAATTCCTCTCCTGTCCCCCGCAGGTGTTCCGCCCGTGCGATTTTTATTCGCTCCCATAATTTTCACTCGTCGCGCACCTGCCACGCGAAGAAAATCAAATCCCCCGCCCTTTCACGCTACCTCTCTCCCCGCGCCACCTTTTTCCAAAAATTTTCACTCGCCCACCCGCGATGTCACTGTCGCCGTATATAACCTATATACCCCGCGCGCACGTACCGAAAAAAGCGGTCCGACGCACTTTTAGCCCCGCCCCCCTCGTTTTTCGCATTCGCTTTCAAGTACCCACTTTTTTCGCTTGTTCGGCGCGAATGCGCATGCATGCGAGAGTGCGCGCCGCGGGAAAACCTATTCCCCCTCTCTGCGCGCGCTTTTACGTCGCGGTGGTGGCGGCGCGGGGCTTATTTACGAGTTGTTTTCCTACTATAGCGCAAGCGCACGCGCCGGCCACTCGAATATTGCGGCCGGATTTTCATATTATTACCCTTTCGCGCGCCATCGTAAAAGCTTATTTATACACTTTCCAGCACTCTCGAATATATATCCATGGCTGACTCTCTTTCCGTCGATTTTTCACTTTCGCTCGGGAGGTTTTTTTTAGAAGGATAATGCTTTTTTAGTTCGTTATGCGCACTCCGACGGTTGCATGCGAATCATTCGTTTATCATTCTACCGATCGGGTTGTGTTTTATGGGGACCCGATCGAAAGCTTTTTTTTCGAAATTGCAGCGCGGAATTTGCGATAATTTGCATAGTTTCGTCATTTTATCCAGGTTTTTTTTCTGGGGAATGTGTTGATGCTTTAAAAAAAAATATTTTGCATTTTAAAGCAATTAAGCTGTGCTGCAGATAACGTGACATTTTCAAAATATGCTTTGTTTAATGGAAATTCCATGGATATTTGTTAGTGTATTTGTATTTCTCTTTATTGCTTCCTAACAGGCTTTGGAACAATAAATTTTTCTGTTTGTTCAATCGGTCGAAAATTCGTAATAATTCTTTAAAAATGAATAGAATGTTGTTAAAAGCAACTATATGGGAAAACTAAATTGCTACGGATGACAAAAATATTTTGTTAACAGAATTGAAATTGAACTATCTCATAACAATTACTAGAATAGTAAAAGGATATAAAAGCTACCACAGAAACAGAAAAAAAATATATAATAAGTATTATAAGAAAATTCGTGTCATACATAGTAATTGATATAAAAATCAATATAGTCACGTCTATCATATCTATGTTTCTCTGACCTCTGTCACACCCTACTTATTTTCCGTAGGATTTTTAGAATATCGAATACTTTTAAAAATGCAGAGTTATATAGTAAATTTAAATAAACAAATTTGTATATATGTATTACAAAAATCACGAACTCGTTAAAAGAAGGAAGGCAATTAGCTTTTTTTATCATAAGATTTTTATCAACTGATTTTTAGATAATTTTTTGTATCAGATACGGCATCTACTTTGAGGCTTACAATGGGAAGTTGATTCGGCTGTTTCTCTCTGCAGATAATATTCAAATATTTATAATGGACATATTTGCATTTCTGTTATTTTATTTTTGGAAACTCATTGACCACCGTCTAATGCTATCAGAATCATTAATAAAACCAAAATAGAACACAAATTAAACTAATAATGAAAAATCCAATACAAAAAAAATAATATTATCAAGTACCATAAACATTGAAAATTTCCTTATTATTTTCTATTAGCCTATCAATAACTTTTTATCAATAACAAACAAGTTTCTATTGAGAACCGACAATAAGACTCGCCAACACAAGGCTTTCGCTTCGACCGTAGAAACCATCGTCTACTCCCACCCAGCGGCGTCTTACATTGTCTCCTCCCAACTGTAAACATCAACAGAAAACCAATCCAGCGACCCTATATACGATCGGACCAATAATTTTATCCTCGAAATACCAACTGGTAAATCGAACCGGGCGCGGGCTCACGTACGATATAATCAAATAAACATCGGCTTATTTATGCACTCGAGAGCTCGTTCTCTCTCCTCCTTTGTTTTCTCCCGGCCCTTCGCCTCCGTCTCCCTTTTACATCCAGAGCAATACGGTCATTCCACCGCGTCTGTATACGCGATCCCGGCGCGCGCGCAGGCGTTGTCTTATATACGTGTTTCTTCTCTTCCTCTCGCTTTTGCGTGGGTGTGTGTGTGTGTGTGCTTTCCTCGGCTATATTCCTGTCGATAAGCTCGCGTTCTTTCTGCTATACACTCGGCTCGATCGTATCCTTGGATTTTTATGCCGTTATTTTTCTCTCGATGCACACACTGGGTATTTTCCGGCTTGTTGACGCGCCGAATCTTCGCGTAGATAGTTTCCCGAGGGAGTAGAGTGGAGGAGATACGGGGACGAGGGAAATTTGTAAAATTGATAAGTGCGTCGTTGGGGAACGGTTTCATCGTTCTCGGGTGATTTTATTTCTACGGGGACGGTCAAAGTTATTAGACTGAGGATTTTCGAGGGTGGTATAGAGAGGCAGTGTGTTTGGGAGATGGGACGTGGAGGTTATTATGCTGGGTGGCTACTTTTAGGAGGACAATGAAAAAGCCATTTGCAACTGCTCGAATTATGGCCATGCGAAAGTTTATTACGGTAAAAAAGTGAATTACTTCGACTGAATGTACCAATTTTTAAATAGAAGTATTGCAAAAATAAGGTAAATTTTACATAAATCGAATAATTATATATATATGGAAGTAAAAAACTATATCGAATTTTATTTATAACGGCTAAGACATATAGTGAAATGAAATTGTTTGTAACTCAAAGTAAACCACATCATTAAAGCTTAATTAATTTACATTCTGTCAATATCCCTATAACATGACAACATATGTTTTATATTTTGATTAAATCAATTTAATATTCAACTTTTTAATATATAATGTATGAAAATTGAAAATTAATTTAAATAACAAAATATATATTGCTGAGTCAACGTTACTTGTGCTGGTTGTATTTTGCAATTCGCGAAGCCGAACTATACAGCAAAAGAACAGCGAAAATAATAATGTGACTCAGCACGTTGACAGCAGGCCTTTAATAATGTTGCGATTACCGGCCCCAGCCCATAAGTAAGTTGATCTGCCTGTTCCGGTTAAAGGGTACGTATATAGTAGCTATTGATTAAGCGATGCTCATGCAGTTGCCATTTGTATACCGGGTGGTGAAGAATTACCGAACAAACTATCTCGACGTTTATCATTCGAGTAAATTGCGATCGATTTGTTAAGTGAAAAATGACGGGCTGCCATAATAATTTATTTGCGAATATTCCTCCTCGATAATACATTTTTCATGCGCTCCGTTCCAAATTGATTACGACAATATTGAATGTCACATTACACAAAAAAGAAACCGTTCGCATAAAAAATATTTTTGTAATATTACATCCTCGAATAACCAGCCGCATAAGTAATCGAAACCCGCCGATAATAATTCGGAAAATAAATTGAACGGCATATTGTGAGCAATCGAGCGATTTTTCTCAAACTCGAAAAAAAGAAGAACAAATTTTCATCCGTAATATTCCGCATCAGAAAATACGCAGTTTTGTTTGAACTTCGGTGAGGCGGCTATATACGCGCGTATCCCGTATATATCGTATATCCGCAGGATCTCTATTTCAGATGAAATATTCGCGAGAGTGCCCCATTCGTCCGTTCACGCGAAAAAAGTAATCCCCTCGATATCTTTAATTTTTATACTCGCCCGCGTATAAACCGCTTTCGGCAAAATTTCTAGCTTCCTCGCTCTCTCGCGCCGCGCGCGCATACATTTTTATCCCCAGCTGCGCGTTTAGCGCATCCAGCCGAAGTGGCGGGAAAAAAGGAAACCCGACCGCCGCCGCCGCCGACGGATTTAAAACTCGACTCGCAGTCGCTGATCTGAGAGATTATGGCGTCGAGTATTCGCAAATAGCAATTTCATTCCCGGCGCCGGTGTAGGACGGGGAAGAGAGATGAAAAGAGACAGTGCATTTGGCAGATTAAAAGGCCATTGAGGTGCAACGAAATGCTTGTAAATATGCCCACGGTGTATGAAAAAGGGGAGAGGGAGAGAGCGGAAGATTCCCCGCGCGGCGGCGGCAGTAGTGGCGCTGGCCCTCTTGATGAAATTGGATCCGTTTGAGCGTTTCTCTCTCCTTTTATACCCTTTCATCGATTTTCACTTCCTTCACTCGAAATTGCTAAAGGTACGATTTTTCCATTTGGCCTTATACGACTCTCCGCTGCAGTATGCCGTTGCGCACGCGAGGCGCTGACACCGCCAGATATTCGAATAAAATGGGGTTGAAATTTGTTTCTGTTTAACGCTTTATTTTTCCTGCTAGGTACGCGGGCTTCCCGAGGAAATGGATATTTATACATCGGCGAACGTCATTTTTCGTTTGAAGAAAGATGGAATATTTTAATGTTGAATAGAAGTAAACTATATTTACGAATTTTCTATTTGTATAGTACTGGTAATGATGATGCATCGAAATGATTTTACTTAAAATAACGATTTTAATTAAGAGATAAATTTGTTGATTACCATTAACTAATCATCTATTTACTTTACCAAGTGCGTAATCAATGTATTTAAAAGTGAAGTAGTGATTCATCAACAAATAAAGTAGTAAATTACACGTTGATTTGTTAAATGAAACAAACGTTTCAATAATTTATTCGACTTTTTGTTGAATCGTTGAATTAAAGCTATTTAATAAACGTCATCAAATTCCTGGTAGAAATGTTAACCAGAAGCTAGCTATTTTTCAGTTAACTTTCTGACTAAAAACGAACATTGCTTATATTTCATATAATTACGTACTAATCCGAAATAAATTATGGCATTTACAGTTCATAAAATATGTATTTTAAGTAATAGTAGAACTTTTAGATAAATTATATTATTTTTGCTAAAAAATACTTCCACTTAATTAACACCTTAGCTAGAAAAATATGGTTTATTTTCTACCACTGATGTCAAATTCTGATTAAAGTTATCTTTAACGCAATATTTGATAAATTTTTTCAAATAGATAAATAAAAACAATTTCAGTAAGTGCATGTCATTCGGTTTTCTTTAATAAACATTTTTATACTACTACTTCACTTTGGATTTTTTAAATTAGTATAAAAAACAATTAAGAGCAATCGTATAGATTTATTATTAAAAAATCTTTCTTTAATTTAAAAAAACGTTAATTTCAACCAAAAACAAAATATCAAAATGATTTTCACATTCCAAACGTAACAAAATTAGCACCGATATTAGCTTCCTTATTCCGTCGGAATTGCGGTTGTATCCAATCCGTCGATGATACTTTAACACCTCGATATTGGCGATCACAAAAACCTATCCAAACGTATACCATCGGACGGCAACAATACGTGGCGGCACGACCGAAAATATTGATCTTGGAACGTTATTACCTCGACCGTAATTATGAGGGTGTCAAAAGACAGACGCCCAAAGAAAAAGCATCGAACCCGAAAAGACATCAGATTACGTTCTCCGACACGCCCGAACTTATTAAGAGGGACTATAACGCTATTAAATAATACGGCACATCGACCTTTCTCGCATACAATTAAACTCCGGGATAACGGAATCCGGGCCTCACATCCTGGGAATACCCGCACACTTTTCTTCGCTTCACAAAAAAAACGAACGCGCGCAGATGTTATAGGACGTAATCGGCCGCGAGATATCAATATTTCCGGACTGCGGAGAATGTCAGGTCAGCTCCCCCGGGAGATAGAGAGAGAGAGAGAGAGGAAGTTTCCGCACGGGGAAGAGCGAGTGAGTGCACGCGGGGACAGAATTGGCCGAGAGGACGACGAGGTTAGAGGTCACGATATGTGTGGTGCGCTGTGGCGTGGCATTGTGGTATATATTTGCTAGATTCGACATTTTGGCGATTGTTTTGAGGGTATCGACGTTTTCCGAGCATCTATATGTGTCTACGGTCAGTCGCTGGCTTTTCCATTACCAAAATAAGGCTCGTGGGTGGGGAAATAAGGTCGTTGGGAAAGTATCGTTTCTCTGAGTAAAGCGATGTAACTTAGGACTACTAAACTCTGACTGCTTTAAACATAGTTTGCGATTCATTTTCGCTAGATTATACGTGAAAGAAAACTTTCGGTTCGGCAGAGATTTTGATGAAAACTCTTCAAGAGATTCATTTTTCTTCGTGTGCTACAATTAAATCGTCTGCATTTTTCATGGCTTGAAAAAGCTAGAGCTAGATTACACAGGAGGTAATCTTTCAAAAGAGGGAAAAAGTGGTCCGCCGGATTACGAGAAAAATTGCGTGGATTATAAGCAGCACGCTAGATTTGCGGGCTGAGAGCCCTGGACCAGTTCGTATTATTTACTTACATTATTTAGGAGTCTTCCAAGGCGGACAACCTACATTTCTTTCAAATCCATTTTTGGGGGAAAAGCAAATAAAGAAAGAGAGAAGAAAAGATAAGAAACCAGCGACATGAGGGATTGAAAACAGCTATTCGAAAACTCCACCCGACCTTATTTTTAGAGCTTAATCTTTCTCCTCGTCTCATTTCATTTCGAAAGTAAAAGACAAAGAAGGGAGGCGATATGGCGAGAAAAAATTTCACTGTAATCCCTTAGAAGAAGCGAGAGAAATTACGTGGAGGGAAGCAAAGAGAGCTGGAAGGAGAGAGACCTACCGCATGTTCCTCGTTCTTTCAACTCTCGGAGCCATTCCCCTCTTCCCTTTCTTTTAGAGACTCGCCTCCATTATCCGCTCCTTTTTTTCAGTTAAGACCTCGCGCTCTTCTTTCCTCTCCCTCCCTCTTGCTTCGCGCGTTCTCATTTTCGCGCAGCAGCAGCCGCGGGTCGAGGTCGCGTCGGCAATGTTTTTGTGCATTGCGCGCATCGCTAGGCATCGAAATTGGCCCCGGTTATGTAATTTGCCGCCGCCGGGGTATAGGAGAAGAGAGCGCGAGCGATGAAGCGTTATGATTTGAATGGCTTTTGTTTTAATTTGGTCGGGGCAGAGATTGGGTTTCTGTTTCCTTTGAGTGGGGGACACGCTGCTGCAGTATTTTCCTTGCGATACAGATGGGAGAGTAAATGGGTCAATAGCAATTGATATAAAAAAGGTTCAATCTTGCGCATTGAATAGTCCGATCGTTAGATCACATCGGTAATTTACGATATCAGTGGCTTATTTATACATATACATATATATGTGTAATGCGTATTTATAATTCCGATGTAAAGCCGTAACGCACAGTATTTGCTTTTTCATTGTTTAATTTATGATAATGCATTCGGCCGGCCAGTTGTTCCATAAATATTTATACATCGCTCTGGCAACGCATTATCATTATTACTTGTTTTAAAATTGAATAGAACAACTGCAACATTATTATAACGCCGCGCGGTAACTGACGGTAGCCTCGTCGTTATATATCCTACGCGTTTTTACACACCCCCCGCGCGTGAAAAGTAATTAACAGCGCACGCAATTTTACGCTAAAATACGTATATAACGTGTAAAATACATTAAAACTTCGCCTTCGCCCAAGCGACTGCACGGCAGAGTCCTAATTTTTAACGTCAGCGAAAAACCAAAAAACTGGGTCAACCTTTTAAAAGACACATTTAATCTCTCTTTCTCTCTCCGGTTATGAATATTACATCTTCCCATTTATTACAGCATTTTGCCCCTTTATAAAACTTCGTACACCGTTATCTTCATTTTTCATCCCCTAAAAAACACAGCGCACACACGCGCATGGCAGCAGAGCAACGCTCGCACGCGCTTTTATATCCTCCGGCTGCATAAAAGCGACGCGAAATCTTTCCAAAAATCTTAATCAAGCCCACTACGTCCAAACAATGCTACATCCTTTTTTTGAATAAACGAATATCGCATGACTCCCTCATAAATCCAACGACACACGGTGGCGCCGCTTACCCTTTCCCCCGAGAGACAGAGCTTCACATTGTTCCGTTTCCGCAGTAGCCCAAGACAACAACAACGCGTTTCTCAATTATAAAGGCGCTCTCGCATCGCCCCTCGCCCATTAATAAAAGCCTCACGGCGGGAATTTAATATCGCCTTCTTTATCGCTTGTTGCAGAGGTAAGCCGATATTCAGCTATGGGCCGTCGGCTGCCGCCACAGCACCAGAGGAGTAGTAGCAGCAGCAGCAGCAGGACCAGGCACACCAGGCGGCGCTTGCCGTTCCGCGAAACCGGATAACACGTCCGAATTGTTTTCTCTCGCGTGGAAGGAGGATTATATACGTCGCCAGCGCCCCTAATTGACAGGAGGAGGGCGGCATTCCAGGACACGAGCGGAGGCTGCGAAAATTTACCGTGCAACGGAGACGAAGAATCTGGCCGCTCTGGGTACACCATAGAGATAGAGGAGAGGACAACACAGAGGAGCTAACAAATGGTTCCTTCGTGAAACTATCTCCTCGGCTATCTGGACACGACGCTACCGTAAACAATATTTCTTCCGGTGCGGCAGTCGTTCAATTTATCCCTACGTCGGTCCTCCGAAATTACTGCCCCCCCATCTCTTACACACACATATACACAGTGGCTGAGATAAATCTCTTTGCGACTTTAAAGTCTCCACGGGGCGAAAATTGCCAGCGTGTACACGGGGAACGAGGTTTTAGAGAACGTTCCTGAAAGAGAGACGAAGCGCACTAGCGAAAGACTGGAAGCCCGTAGCGTATGGAGGGCTGCGATGGACCATGATATCGCGCTGCCGCCGAAACTGCCAGCTGCACCAGGAGACGAAGGCGCGCAACAAGTGGTGGCCACGCTGAGGCCGCCCAGTCACTACGTGCCATAATACGCTCTTTTCCTCATCGAACGACATTCTAGTTCCTCCAGTGCATAAATGTAAATAAAAGCGCGTGTTCTCTCGCCAGGATAACCAGTAGATGACGTCACGTTCATTGGGAGTGAGTGAGATAAAGAATCGCCTACTGGCAACACTGGTGCTCGCGGTAACGAGAGCGTGTGATATTATACTGCAACAGCGGCGGATGCGCCCGCAGCTTCATCGTGAGGAACTAGCGAAGATCGGCGGCGAGCTGCTGCTACTGGAGCTGAGGCGCAAGCTCGCGCAGCTCGCGATGAAGCTGACGACGGGCGAGGCGGTGGTGCCGCTCCTCGGGGCGTTCGCGCCACGCTACGTCGTCAAGCAGGCGACGGTGAAGAGGTGCGTCGCCGCACTACTACTCGTCTCTATGGCGAGCATATTTTACTACACCCATTACATCATCAGCAGTCCGCTGTCAAGGTGAGAATTGATTTTATTATATTGTTTTGACGTTTGAAGTTTACGTTGTATCGGCCGAAGCTATGATAAGTAGACTTTAATTGCATCTAAAGTTGCATTTTCATATTGGTTTATAGTATAAAATATTAAATTGATATTAAGATTTTAATTATGTGATTGAAACAGTATTACAGTATATCTATTTCAGTCGATTCATGTAAACTTCAGATCCATATTCAATTTATTCCATCTTCAAGTTGCATGACACAATTTTAATATTTAGACATTTCCATATCTTGTATGATCTATATTAACATTAGCAAGTAATCAGCTTATGTTCTAATAATATTTGGAACTTATTTCAAAATAATTTATCAAATAACTTCATATTATTATGTGTCCACTACGAGTTTAAAACCATAAAAACGATTTTTTTCGTATTTTGAAGTGCAGAAACTTTAAGATTTTCGACAGTTCTGGTAGAATTTCATGTTCAAAATAAAATATTATGCCTTAAATTGGAAATAAGGGGGGTGGTCATACACTGGTGTTTTTGCATATTCCATTTTTTTAAAGTTAATTTTACATTTATTTATACATTTTTGCAAAAATAATTGACATTTATTTGAAAGTTCATGTATGGTGGAATCAATATATACCGCTTATTTTTCTTTAATTAATGTTTAAATATTAAAAATATCTATTTATAATCGGAAAATCCTTAACTGGTGCATTGACCTTACTACCTATAATTCGAGCTACTTTGGAAAAGGAGTTACGATTCGTTAAAACGCAGCATGAAACTTGTTATCAGTTTCAGCAACACAACCATTAATATTAAGAGTACAGTATAATTAAAAGACTTAATGTAATATTAATTATTAATGCTCAATGGGCAGTCAATTTTCATTGACCGGAAGAATAAAGATAACGTCCCAGCCAAGCAGCATGGAAATTTGCATTTATATGGCAGTTTTTAGAAACGCATTAATCGCGAAAATCGTGAACTACCCGTAAAAACGAATTGCAGGTAGTAAATGCAAATTTTCGTGCCGCACAAATCGAGAACCACCAATACGAAATTTAACGATTATCCCATGCAAATTTATAAAAGAAGTCATTATGCATACACTCGTTCCCTCTTAATAAAAATGGACTTTTAGAAAAGTTTCGCTTGCAAAATAGTTGTCAATGTTATAAAGCCTACTTGACCTATAAATATTGCGAGGAGCGAAAGATAATTAATTTTTTTTTGACAAAACCAACAAATATGTTGCAGCAGTTTTCAAGTTTATCTTTTAAAAGTAAATTTAAATCTGAACTTGAAGGTTTTCGTTTTACACCTTATATCAAGCCGAGATAAGTAGCTTCAAAATTCACTAATATCGCTAATGTATCATTTATTATTTCATTGACGCTAACGTCAGCTTGAATTAAAAAGAAAAACAATATCATAATAAAGCAAGTCAACACATATTATTCAGCCGCATCCAACACCGCCAACCACCCTGATAACCCAATTCGAAAAACCCTCATATCCCCTTCCTACAAGCGTCGCTTCCTCCGCGCTTGAGCGACAACTGCGCCGACACGGGCACAACTTTCAAATATGCTGATTGCGACACGCTCCCTATATACACGCGAATCCGAAATTCGAGAGAAGAACGAGAGAAGCTTCACCACCAGCATCACCACCTTAGCGAAGGTCTTGAACTCCCGCCGGCAAGTCTGCTCTCCTCTTCCACCGCCGCGCCTAACTAGTAGCTAGTCGACGCTGGTGGTGGCTTTTGCCAGGGCGCGTGAACCGTCGTGTCGCGTCTCTCGCGAGGGCTCGAGGATCTCCGAGCAAACTCTCGAGACTCGCCCTAAGAAGGTCGCCACCGTTGCCACAGGGAAAGAGAGTATACCTACCTACGTACGCGCGCAAAGGAGAGGCGAGGAGTGGGTGGGTTAAGTTTTAACTAGGGAAACTGGGGGAGAAACTGCGCGACGAAAAGCAGGAGGCGAAGGCTTGATGGGACTAGTTAACCGGATGCGGCGAACTGGCCGCTGTGGTTTAGGGAGAGGGAGAGTTGCGTGGTACTTCACTCTCGAGATGCTGTTTCTTGTTTCTTTCTTTCTTTTCTTGTATTGCGGGAGGGTCGAGTATTTTTAGGGCGCGAGGATTATAAATGCTTCTATGTACATATTTGGGTAAATATGTAAGTAGGGAAATTAAAAAGTACTTGGGAAAAGCTAACTCCTTTAAAAGCTGTAACTAGTAATGTTTTATTGTTGAGGTAACCCGAATAATTACTGAACTATCATACAATATTATACAACGAAATACTTTTTATTTAATATCTATAAATATACATGCATAAAATGAGTCACAATAATAAGCCCGAAAATAATTACCTGCTTTATACAATGCATTTCACATAAAACTGAGGAATAAATGTTGCAGCGTGCCGCACAATGCGCTCCGAGATCCAACAAAAGAAACGCATTTTCGCGGTAATTATCCCTGTTTCGTAGCTCATTTCCTCCGCTCCGTCCGCCTTCTCCTCTTCTGCGCTTTGAATATCAAATTTAGCGAGAACAAGCCGAGAGAGATGGTCGAAGGGGAAAGTTCCGCCAGCCAAGCCCTTTGCCAGTATTGCGCGAACTTTGCCCTTTCTTGGGTATAGTCATAGCGCACGCGCACAACGCTAATAATTTATTACCTTTGAGGTAACGCGTATAGTATTACAACAACGCAAGGTCATTTCGTCGAAAGGCAAATTTGAGCGCGAACGTACGTGGAAACTCGAGGAAATTCCAAAATGCTCGGTTTACGCGTTGATTCGGTCGTACACTTTGTTGATTTCGTAGTCGGTGTGTGAAATAACGTCGAGACGAAAATATTTTGTTGATAAATAAGTATTAAAGGTTTAGTCAATATGATGATGTCAATTGTTATATTTATCTGAAATTTAACAAGATATGTACATCTTCGTATATAGAAAAGTACAAATATTAGACATGAAATTCAAAGTTGGCAAGATATTTCTTTGAAGTACCATCCTCTATAACAGGTACATTATCTTTATTTTTTTCTTTAAATTTTATGCAGTTCTTTTTCCATCTCGATAGCTCGTCTTTGAAGTCGAGGTTTCTTTCTCAAATTTAAAAAAATATGAGTAACATCAAAGAACTGTCGCAAAGTATTTTTTAATGGCGAAGAATTTCTCTCCTATATTTCCATAGTACGAAGAAAAAGGAAAATAACTTCCGAAAAGTATGCTCGAAAACACTTCTTTCTCAATAAATTTCCTAAAAACCACACCGTACATAATTCATAAAACCACTTAAATCACAAACCGTATAGCTTCCTTCCATCTAATAAACCAAAGCCCTTGATAAAACAGACAAAAATTAAACACAGCACCGAGGCGATACTCTAGGGCCTCCCGAAATCTCTCGTAAATCGATCTCGCTTCCTGTTTGAGCGCGCGATATTCATCGAATTCGTAAACAAACACGTACAGTCCCCGGAACATTAATAAACCGTTGTAAAATAAATGCCCCCCTCATCCACGTGTACATATCCCTCCATTGTTACTCCCTACCGCCCCCTAGACATCGCGCAAACTCCCCGTAAAAGTATAACTCCGCGCCGCTGTACAAATATAATCGCCACGCGTTTCCGCATAAGAGGCGACGGCAGCGCGCGGCGTTATACGGCTGTTGAAGTATAAATAACGATAATTAAAATTGCCATTTGCATAATTTCGTATGCACCGCGGCGGTGGTGGCGGCAGTAGCGCGATACTTCATTTACGCGACGCCTCATGTGCGCACGTTCAAGCCAATATCGCGAGCGAGAGATGGGGTGGCGACGAGACCAAAGCTAATGGCGTTAATTTGCTTGCTGTGTATACGGGCGACACGCGGTCGTCACGGTTCTCGGAATTAAAAGTTTTTTATCTTTTTGGTTTCCACGTGTTAAATATGGAGAATTGGGAATGGCGAATAATTTGTGGGGTGGGAAATGATGATAGAGAAATTGAAGTTTGATTCTTAAATTTTGAATTTTTATTTAGCATTTTTTCTAATTTTATGTCTGCATCGATGATACGTAAGCAGAATTTGATTCGGGAGTCTATAAAAAGAAATGGGATATCACTTATTGATTTTTTTTAAGAATGTATATAAAATAAAATTACAAAAAGATAAAATTTAAATTCCAATTGCTTTGTGGAAATTTCTACAAAGAAAGGTTTTTGATAGTTATTTATCCTTATAATACTGCATTGGTAAAAAGCCATTGCATTTAGTAAGAAAATTACTTACTACAACAGAATACGAATCATAACTTCATATAACTTTTCAACCCCTTTCTCGATTTCGGAAACAGATTCCGTGAAATATCCGAAATTTCTTTCCTAACCCTTTTCCACTCCCGTTCCCACCAGATAAATACTTGCGCGAAATCTCGCCATCATCCTCGATTCTCCGACCTCTCATAAACCTTTCGAACCCCCTTAATTCTCCAGGACACATTCCCTCTCACTCTCACCCTCTTTCTCTCTCCGGTATGCACTGGCGTGCCCTATATACCACTCATCCTCTCTTCTCGGAACTCTCCTCCGTCTCCATACCTCCTCCGTCGAAAAAGCCCCCAAGAATCCCTTATCATTCACGAGGCGCTCGCGCGCATCCCTCGCTCCCACGCGCTCCTACAATAGAAATTAATTGAAATCTCGTCTCTCGAAGGCAAAGATCCTCTATCCTGCATCCTCTCTGGCCCTCGTAATACCTCCGTGAAATTCCCCCGGCAAATTTTCGCGAAAATCTGATCTTCCACGCTGCGAACACCTCTCTACGCGCGCGCGCGGGAAATTAAGCTCCGGCGCAAAAGTGGGCCCGGAGGCCGACCCAATTTAAATCAGGATATATGAAGAGGCTATGCGTTTCCGCGATGTAACCGGTTTAATTCCGATTCCCCCGTCGTCGTCCTCTCGAACTTCGTCGTCTCTCTCCGCATGCGCGCGGCCAACGGCCTCCGTAATAACCGCTTCGATGCTCCGAAACGAGGCTTTTGAGAAGGAGGAGGAGGAGGAGAGGCCGGAGAGCGAAAGACCGGGACTTAGGAGATAGATTGAGGAAGAGCGGGAGATTAAAATCGGCGCGTGGAGACAGCGCGCAAGCAAATTAGAAATATGTAGATGAAGGAGCGAAGGAGGTGGGGTCTGTGGAGATACGCAGGGCTCGTACCAGTCGAAGAAATTGATTTAGATCGTGTTCGTATGTTACGGTTGACGTAATACAGGATCAGATGGAAATGAAGTACCTTCCTGCGTATTTGGT
>JAPYZO010001270.1:10564-29413 GCA_030522905.1 Torymus flavipes | reverse complement strand
GTAGGAATTTTTCGTTTTTTTTTTCTGGCGAGAGATGTATTGGTTGGTCGGTGATTGGATTTACTGTCTGTTAGCAATGCTTTGAGTGCATCTTTTCAAATACAATGTGTCGCAGTCAGATTAGAAGTGAAACATTCGTAGCAATAAGTCACGTAGTATTGTCACTTCACTACTCTAATTAAAAACCTTTATATGGAGCAATAAAAGAACCTGAAAAACGTTGCACTCAAGTATAAATCCCGAGAAAACGTCAATCTCAACAATCTTGTAAATATTGAAGAATTTTTTAATCTTCTTAAAAGGTTTAAAAATGAAGTTTCTCAATAATTGACAAAAGGAGAGAAAGGTGCGCGCGCGTAAAATGTAATCGTAAAAAGCGTTATATTCGAGTCATCATTTTTCCATTTTTAAATAATTCCAAGCGCGCCTTTCAGGATTTTTTTCGTCTTAAAGTGGAAACACTCCAAGTTGGAAAACTCTGCCGCGCGTCGTTGTATTACGTCGGTTACAGATTACGCTTCATATTTTATCAGGACCTTTGGAATAATTGAAAACACTTGCGCACGCGTATACGCGTTTACAGTTATTAACGCGATTTTTCTCGTTTCCCGGTATCCATCTTCCGCTATTTAATAATCCTCAAACCCGTTTTTGCCTGCGCGAACTTCTCTCTGCCCCCTCCAGACGCGCCAGGGCAAAGGTACAGGGGGGGGATAAGAGGGTCAAACTTCTTTAAATTCATGTCCTTTCATGCTCTAAACGATGGTATGCATTATTTAGGTTTTTTTTCCAGCCGGGGTCAAGAATTTATTTCTCTTAACGACGCTCGCTCTTTGAGCAAAAGTAGGTTAATTCTTTACACTTGAAACGCATTTTTTCCATTTATTTCTTTATTAATATAAAACTGTAATACTGCAAAATTCCCTTCTTTCTCTTACTCTCTCTCTCTCTCCCTAGAAAAAAATTTTTAAAAATTACAATCTCACCTTATAAAAAATTCACCGTCGCAATAAACACACTTGCAAAACCCACTTCAAAATTAAAACCTTATAACTGCCCCCCTTTGAATCACATCAAAATCGCTACGATTAAAAAAGAAACCTCAGCCTTCCTCCCCCTCTTCGCGATCGATATCACGCGCACGCACCTCGTGCAGGCGGTCATTGAAGTAATTCACGAATCGCATGCCGTCGGCCGTTCGTTCGTTGTTTACCCCCGCCGCGCGTGGCACAAGTTGTCGCGCGCGCGTTCCGTCGTCTACGTCGTCGCTTTAATTTCCCGCCCTTTTTCGGTCGAATCTCCCCATCCGTCTGCCTCGAGTGTTTGCGCGCGAGGTAAGATAAATCGTGCTTATCTGCGAGCAGCGCGCGCGCGGACGAAAAATTATTGCGCGCACGCGTGGGACGTAGTCCGAAGATTTCTGTTTGCACTGCGTTGCTTGACGTGTGTGAGTGTGTGTGGGCACGGGATAGTGTTGATCCTTTGTCGTTAGAGGGGAGGGTAGCAGCATAGTGATAAGTAATCTTGCATATGAAAGTGATTGCTTAGGGAAATTATTTTGTAATTTTCTTTTCTAGCCCCGTCGACGTGAAAAATGAGAAAAGTAGCAATTTCGTTCAAATATGCCTCACGTGTGCGACCGAAATGTTCCTAAACAAATTTTTCTCTACTTATTCAAGAAACAAAAGGAAAGGTTACCAAAAATACCGCAACCCTATACTCCCGCTCGCACGCAACGCATTACGCAAATGCACAGCCACAAAAATATTTTCCTTCTTCCCCCCTCAAGGCACATTTCCGAAGAAATCGACAGTATTGAACTGCATTATTCATGTGGCTAGACCCTCGGCTAATTTCGCCAATTAACCTCTCTCCCTATCCTCGCGAGAAAAAGAACGCGAGGCTCGCGACTAATCGCCTTCCGCTCATTTTCCTCAATTTCAACACTAATCTGGCTAAATATTTCTTTTAGTACCTAGCCACGCGCGGCTTTAAAGGTTGCTGGGGATCACGCGATCGCGATTGAAAGCGCGCGAGTTTCCCGGAATGCGCAAAGGGCCAAATCTGCGGAAGTACGGGGGCACCCCCGTTGTGCCAGTAGGCGACTCTACCACGACGCGTTTACGAGAGTTCGTAGAGGTAGAGTTGAAATGCGCGCGAGCGGCTCTTTGGGTGATGGGTTCCGAGATTTTTCAGGGCTGTTGTGCATGTTGCTATTTTTAGAGTAGGTTTGTAAGGATGACGGATTGCTTGTAATACAAGTATGTTTATGGTTCTAAAAATAGTGAAAATGTTGTTTGCGCTCGTGTATATTGATGGAAACGGGTAAGAATTCTAAAATGGATGTTGGCTTTCAGAAGTAACAAAATAATAGTGATAATTTTTATTCCAAAGCAAGCAGATTCTTCTATAAAGTTACATTAGCTTGTTTACTTTTAGAGTAGGTATATAAAATTATATGATTACAGAGTTTCTCTCGTATTTTTAATTATTATTATTTTTTTTCTTATTTCTCAATTCTCCACTCCCACTGCTTACGAGAAAGATTAAAAATAATGAAAAATTCGATATATAAAATCTGCAGTCACCTTCGCCCTTAATTAACGTCCTTATCGTCGTTATATGTTAGAAAATAGCGCGAAATTAAAGCCATGAAAAATAATTTCCGTCTAAGTGCGGCCGGGCACTTGCACGAGCATATTGCAGTAAATATTCATTAAAATGGCATCATGTAATGGCTATTTTTCGCTTGTAAAATTTACAACGGAGCAACTGCTCTCTGTGTGTAATTAGCACATCCGGAACGTCGGCTGCGCGGCCAATAAAACATCGCTCGCCGTCGAAATCCTAATTACTATTTTATATTTCCGTAACGACCGCATTTCGCGACAACGATATAAAACGAACGTGTATACATAACACGCGCTTAATCGCGTCCGCCAAACCACATAAGCTCGAATATAAATCGCTCTATTATCGCTCGCATTATATGAATTATCAACTTGGCATGACACCCACACATCATACGTGCACATCGCACACACACACATAGAAAGGAAAATCACTCGAGAAGCACCTAGTTACGTCGCTTAGCTGCGATCACATGCTCCTTCGATTACGAGCACTAGCAGCAGCAGCAAGCTTCCTCCCCCTATACCCACCCCGAAACTTTAACCACTTCTACGGCCAACTTCGCCGATAAACTTTGTGGCAATTGTAAAGCCGTTGCTAACTGCTAACCGGGCTCGCGCTTTATCTACCCGCGAGCGTGGAATTTGCAAAAAATTCCAGACCGCGGAAAATAGTTTGAATAATTCCGCGACGTTTCGAACGCCTGCACTGGCGAGACGGTAGGTAAAAAATTCAAGGCGGTTTTCGAGCTGTGATTGATTGATAGCTTAGTTTTTTTTTTCTCGTAGAAGTATAGCCGATAGTTTATTATTATTTATTTCTTAGATTGGAGAATTGAATGCAATCAAACAAGAGAAGCCGATTTGAAGTATTTTAAGCACACCCCATTTCTCATAGAATAAATTTCTCCGATTCGAGGTATACTATACGCGAGCTGAATAATGAAAAGCCTTATTCTACGCATTGACAGGACCTTCCACTAAACGATCCCAATTTCCACTCCTCAACCGACCTTAAAGAATCAAAAACCACGGCGACGCCACTCGAAAGTCCCGACCGAAACAAAACGCACACTCCTCTCTTTCCCTTCCTTCCTTCCTTCAGCAGCAGCAGAGCAAACACCGCGGGGACGCGTTTACTTAGCGCTCGAACGCGCGATCGAGTCCCCCCCTCTCTCTCTCTCTCTCTTTCGCGAGTGGGAGAGAGAGAGAGACGCTTCATTAGGGGAAACGAGCTTGATATCATAAAGGGGGAGGCACTCGTAAATTCTCGCTCTCTCGACCCGACCCCGTTTCCACGGGCTGCCGGTTTGTCAATTCGTCGCCGAGAGAGAGAGAGAGGGAGAGAGATGCCTTTTCGCATTGTCCACGAGCCTTCGCCCGATGTTTGATTTCCCGGCGTGCTTGCTTAGCAACTCTCTCGCTGAATGTCTGTGTGTATGTGTGTATATGTAGCTATTTATGCGCTCGCGGGAATAAGCAGTTTGTTTAATTGGCGGAGAGAGAGAGAGAGAGACGACGACGACGACGGTGCGGCAGAGAAGTGAAGTATTTGAGGAAAGTAATGCTCTTTAATCTTTGTAAGTGTATGGACGGCGTTTAATTTTAGAACGTTGGCTCTGGTCGTGATTGAGACGAATTTTGTTTCAAGTTAATGTTTGTCGGCAAATATGGTATGGAATTTCGTTGATGAAATTAATTCGATTTAGGAAGAAATGACGAATTGTGCTAGGTATTCAATATTTGCATGGTTGATTTCATTCACAGTATAGTAAGTAAGTGTATTCTATATGCTATATTACTCTTCGGAAAACTTAGTTCAAGTCAAAACTGATACTGTTCACTTAGAAGGATATTCTTCTAAAATCAGACAACAAAATGCTCTCTATTTGATTCTTGAGGAAAATCCTTTGTGTTCAAAGTCCGTTCACGTTTGGAAGAGATGTTTTTCTGCTAACCAGATACGTGTATCAAAAAGAAAATTCTGCCCGTTAATAACGGACTAAAGTGATACATGTTTTCAGTGTATAATTCACAGCAAAGTATGGCTGTTAAACTTTGAATTCTCACAATTTATCTGCAGTTAACGAAAAATTATTTATGTGTATCAAACGTTATCGTATCGTACTCGAGCTGAATAATTTTATCCCTCAGCAAGCAAAAAAAGAACCAGTCGCATAGTTTCACAATTCCACGCCATTGAGTAAAAGATTAATAAAGCATAATTTACTTTGTAGGTCGCTCTTGCAAAATTCCGTATCTCTCTATAATTTGCAGAAAACGATAGCGGCTCAGAGCGCACTCTCTCCGATGCATTGTTTTTTTTACCTCTCTCTCTTTCATAAATAAAGCGAGCGAGTATATTTTCCAAAAATATAACGTGAAATATCATCGTCCGAGTTTACAACCGCAGTGCGCTGATAAGATCTGATCAACATTAATAAAGGGTATATAAGGCCAGGGCGATAATTATTACAGAATAAACAACATCCGCGCCGCGGCCGAAAATTTCAATAAAATATTCAGATGCTGCGCCGCGATAATATCGTTGTTCCATCTGCAATCCGAGACCCAGTTTCGACATAGGATGGGGGGCATCGGATTTTGTATACCATCGTGTGCGATAATTGTTATTACACGAAACAAAAACACGTCTTTATCTCTTAGTATTTTTGAGGGAAAATTGCCCAGGCATTGAGAAGAAAAGCTGGTGCGCACGAGAGAGAGAGACAGAGAGAGAGAGACAGAGCGAGAGAGAGAAAATATGGCTTCATAAAGATTGCCTAACGAGATGACGGATGCCTCGGCCAGTAATCCCGTAACTAATTAGCCATTCAGGAAATTATCAATCCAAATTTTTTCTCCCCATTTGCCTTCTCGCGCCACACCACAATGCCGTGAGAAAAAGTTTGCGCGCGCGTTGTTTTCAAATTAAAACTTTCATCCCCGATTTATAAATACATATATATTTCCGACATCCCGCGAATAAATAACGAAAAATTTGCTTCATTAAAAAAGCGGAACCGAATACGTCCTAACGAGGCTTAAAATTCCTTCCTGATGCGCACGAAGAGCCTATTAATATACCACGAAGTATCGTATATATATACGTATAATAAACGTCTCTCGTTAAGAACGAAGCTGATCGCCACGAAGTTACGTAACCAGCTGCGGTTCCAAAAATAATCACGAAGCGAAGTTGTAATTTAGATGCGAATGTAGGGAGAGAGAGTGAGTGAGCCTAATGCGCGAGCGATCGGTGCACGAGATCATTTGTATTCCCGGCTTGTCAGATCGCTCGATTCCTCGAATCTCGGGTCAAGATCGACATGCTCGACATGGGAAATAGGCCGAAGTGGGACGGCGAAGGAGGTAGCTCTCTCTCTCTCTCTGTGGATGTACGTGTGCACGGGTGGGTGGGTAGGTGAGCGAGGTTAAATCAAATAAAATTTGAAGGATTATTGATTTTTAAGTAAGCCATGCCCCCGTGCGCCCGCAGGGCACGAGAGGTAGTCGAGGCCTTGAACTTTTAGCCGCATTGCAGTCGCAATGAAAATGCGATCCTTTTTTCGGGGGGCGGCGGGTGGGTTTAGTTAATTTAATTGCGGCTGGAAAGTGGGACGTGTGCGCTCTCGTTTTTAATTGTTTTTTCTCTCTCTCTCTCTCTTTGCAATCAGTAGTTATTTCCCGCGCTTTGTCGCTGCAGTAGATTGCGAAAAACGTAATTATGCGCTACCCTCGTAAAGTGGGAAGAGTTGCAGTTTATAAAGACGAGTCGTCGAGTGTCCAATATCGAAGCCTGTTACGGTTCGTTAAAAATCCAGCAAGAAAATCATCTGGCCAACCGCACACGCGCGTGCTATATCTAAACAAAACCACCTACGACTATACTACTCGGCCAACTACTCGAAACAATCAGTCGGTTATTTTGGTCACCTGTCCGCACCCGTGACCGCAAACGAAGCGTCTGGAAAGAACTTTCACGGCGGATCGAGGACAGCCATATGTGTAGGTGTACGCGGAAGTTTATTGGGAGCGAGCGTAATTAACTTTCCGTGGTCGCGCGATTATCCCGTAGGCGGAAGAGGAGGAAGAGGTGAGTGGATGCGTTTATATGTGACGCGAGTGGGATTCCTTCGGGGCATTGGTTGGTCTAAAAGTGTCCGACTATCTTCATGCGAATGTTGGCATATTTCATTCTAAATTTATACTTTTTAATATAATTAATTACAGTGTAAGGGAATGTTTTGAAGTTGGGCTATAATTTTAATACATTTATGGGATATTTTAAAACTTTTTCGGCGTCAGCAGAAAGAGAAATAATTTGTTTTCGCTCGTAATTAACATTTTCAGCATGGTGTAAAGTTTTCTTTTTTGTGAATATTTTGAGTAATTATTAGGGAAACTTGTATTTACGTAGTTATTTCGGGTAACGAACTGAAAATATTAGTTCCTGGTATTACGAGTAAATGGTAGTCAAGTGCTCAAAGGTTCCTAAATATTCTGAATTAGCGTTGAAAATTTCCCTAGAAAATCGCACTACAGTAAGTTTGAAATACCTCTTAACACACCCAAAATTCCACTTTTCATTACTATACTTTCAATCCCTGTCGCTCATCCTCTCACACATTCATCGACTGTTTCCCGTCGTTCCCCAAATCCGAAACATTCCAGCGATTGAAAAATCGAACTCACGCTCTTCGTCAATCCCGCCCATTACGGATAATAATCCCAAACTTATCGGGGAACCTCGGAGATCGAGAGCCGGCGAATGCGGCCACACACACACACACACACACACACACACACACACACACACACGATGCCGATAATTTTCCATCGCAATCGTACGTAGTCTCTCTCTCTTCCCTCTTCTCCCTGCCTCCATCACATTTGCATGATTCCGGCGCAAAATTCCTACGCGTCTCCCATTGTTTCCGTTCGTTTTCACCGTACAGCGCATAGGCGAATTCCACGAACGTCGTCGTCGTCGTCGTGGGGGAATTTCACCGGGACGACGACGACCGAAATATCCTCGCGGGCGCGCGCGGATCTCGTAAGCTCGTTAGGAGTATAGAGAGACAGTGGGTGGGCCAGGGATAATCTGTCCCCCGCGAGTGAGCCCCGATCGATCCCGTAGCAGCAGTCGTGGTAGTAGTAGTAGTAGAGGTAGCCCAGTTTCGAGCGCCGAGCGAGCGATTTCTAGGAGCAGCTGATAAGGAGGTATGGCAGTGGTATAGTCGCTAACGAACGTTATAGCTGTAGGATATAGGGATTCGTTACATTTTTATCCGGGAGGTGGGATTTATCGCAAAGGGGGGCAATACGTCTTGTTCGAGGTGACTCAGCTGTCTCGTGATGTAATGTTTGCTCGATCGTAAAGGTTAATTGGGTGAGGCAATTAATTTTTGAAAATTATCCGATACGAAATGTCCGGGTGACACGTTAGAAAAAAAAAACGAGACACCTGATACATATGTCTGTTTCAATTAACCTATTTATTCGTCCCGAGTAATGACTATCGAGTATTTTGAGAGACACAGAAAAAGAGACCGCTCTTGTGAATATAAATAGAGCGCACTACAATTAAAATGCGATAATTCAATGCGGCCGAAGAAGCGCCACTCTCCCTGCCGCATATATAGCCTCAATCTCGGCGCTGCGATATCCGATAGCGAATTCGATAGCATTAATAACTCCATCGAGGATTAAAGAGAGGGTGGGGGAAGGAGGAAGGGCGATAGAGACAGTGCTAAACATGTACAACGCGGACCAGACCGCGAAAGAGCGAGCGAGGGAAACTGCGGGGTTGGGAAAGTCGTTAGGAGACCCGAGCGCGAATCCGGTTAATCGCGCGCGAACTTCGTGACTTTAAGTTTCTCGAGCTCCCTCTAGCGTCGAGTCGCACGCGCCGGTAATTGCTCACTGCGAGATATCGATCTCTCTCTCCAGCTAGTATAGCAGCGAGCGCATTATTATGTTGGTGTATGAGTGGCGACACGACGGTGTAGTAGCACCGCGAGACTAATTCGGTGGACTCGCTCTCTCGTTGGGCGATCATTTGAGAAAGTTGCCTCTCGGGGAAGGCGAAAAAGTATACCGGACGGTTATGCGCGAGATGGTATCGCGCCCACGGCTCTTTGGCATATTTCAGCTCATTTGAATACATACGTTTTTGGCAAGGGTATGCCTAAGTATGTGTGTATATTTTTAGGCTCCTGGAAGGAGAGAAAGAGGAGCGTAGGCTGATCCTCTGCCAGGAAATCGCGAGGTGATCGTCAAGGGGCGATACTAACCAATAGCACACCTCATGCGCTGAGGCAATTTTTGTAGTTATTGAGCAAATCACGTACTTGAATGATAATTATTAAACTTATTATTATACGAATTTTCGAAATTATTACAGTAAGTTTGTACTATAAATCGTCAACAATTTCCAGAAAATTAGAATGGAAATAAATTATAATAACTTTGGGTAGAAATATCTTTTTAATGCTCACTCGAACGGAAAATACTACTGGTACACTAAAAGAAAAGCCCGGTTAAAATTACAGCCAGTTCTACAGAAGCTTCCTTCTCGTAAAACTTTATGAGTGAGCTACCTTCAACTAAAAATCTAAAAAATTACTGGGACCTTTAAAGTAGGGGTTCGAATATTTTTATAGTAAAATTTCCAATTAAGAATGGTACCTACCCTTAGTTTATAGTAATTTTCGCATAACCTCTTATAATTTTACCAACCACCATAGTACCAACCCAATTCCTACATTAATCACTATTACTTTTCCTATAATACCACCATATCAACACCCCCCGAAAAAAACTTCCCCCGCACAGTAGAACGCTACCCTCACGAGACTCCCGTCAATCATTATCGAGCTCTTCCTCCCCCAGCCCTCCTCCTTCAAAAATAAACGGTACGGCCGTGCGTGGAAGCGTGCCAGTCTTTAGCCTACATAAATCAGTCTCCCTCCTCCACCTCCGCCTCCTCGCCCTACCCGAAAGATGGCAGAGCGTCAAACGCGCGCGCGGCAGGTGTTCCACATAGATACGGGGTGGGCCGCCGCCGCCACTGCCGCGCTGGCAAAAAGCCAATGAAGGTGCCACGCGCACCTTCCACATCCGCATTCCTGGCTATTGATCTTCTGCTGCGCGGGGCGGCCTCGCTCGCTCTTTCGCGACTTTTCATTCAATGTCCGCGCGTGACCCGCCTGCAGCCGAGCTGCTTCACTCTGTGTGCGTGTGTGTGTGTAGGAGAAAGAGGGAGAGCGTTATTTTTATGTAGGGCTGTCGGCGGCGCGCGCGGTTGTTTCTGAAGGTTGGCGAAGAAAGAGTCGGGCGCGCAGGAATGCTCTGCTGCTGGTGGTATTCATATTGCGGCAGTGGCGGAGCAAATGGAGAGAACTATACAGTGCGAGCATGTTCGTAATGTAGGGCTGAGGAGGTGTAACGGATAGCTGCAGGGTTCGCGAATTATAATGATGCGAGAGAGCGTAAATTTATGAATCGCGACGTGTGCTTTGATTTAGGTTTTTCTACGATATTGATGAACGATCATCATGAATTATTATGACAAATTACAGTGAAGCATATATAATTTCCTATTCTCTTAATTCCTTCACGATACCACACACTATATTAAATTCTGTTTATCACGATCATACCCAGTGCCAAAGACGATCGAATGCGTATTATACTATTGATTCCACGCGTCGGTCGTCCCTTTCAAACTACACTCTCCTGCAGTAAATACCTCGTGCGTACATATCGCACAGTCGCAGTAGTACGGCTTTTTGCGCATGCATATACGCATGCCGCATACCGCAAAATTCCCGCGCAATTTGTATTCTAATTAAATTAATGCGGCTGCTCGCGCGCGCAGTCTGGCAATTAGCGAACTAAGCCATTGCGCGCCTTGAGAAGCCATCGAAATCTTAGGACGAAAACTTTCCGGTCGAACTTCGTCCCCCCCTCTCCACTCTCTCGCGAGTTTGCCAGCGTAAATACGCCCGAAATATCGTAGGCGAGCGGAGATACGCGGTCGTAATGATATTATGCTCGATGACTTTGTTTTGATACTTGAAGGATGCTGGAGGTGGTGAGGAATGTATAGTTGTTGAGATAGTCGTGATTGAATGAGATAAGTGAGAAGAATGGATTTAAGGGGCTGGGATTTTGTTGGTGCTTAGGGGGGTCATGGACGTACTTGCGGGGTAACGGGGGTTATTGGAAAAGTATGATAAAATCTTCATCTTCTATGATTTTCCTATTTTCTGGGATAAAAGTTGTTCTGAGGAATTTTGAGGATTAACTCAAGCTTTTCTCGACTATTCACAAGTTAGTATAAAAATTATTCAATTGAGTTTATATACTTTACAGCTCCAAATATTTATTTCCCACATCCAAACAGAGACCCCCTACTACACCAACCTGCCGTCCAAAAAATACCTCTAACCTGCCTTTTTGCGTACACTCCAGCAACCGAAAGACAAATACAGAAAAATGCGCAGCTCTCTTGTCGTCGTCGTCCGTGTTATCCTCGGGATCGGCGCGATCGCTCCGGGGGAACGAGATCGCGCGCGCCAATTCCTTCTCCCAAATCTACGAGAGAGCACACCCACACCTGCGCAGCCAGAGTTACCCCTACTCTCTATCGTTCCTTTTTCGATTCCTCCGGTTATCGGCCACTCTCGATTTATTTCGCTCCCTCGATTCGAATTGCTCTCTCTCTCTCTCTCTCTCTCTCGCTCTCTCTCTCTCTGCTCTCCCTGCTTTCGGGCGCCTTATCGTTCGTTTTAGTGGGCGAATACTAAAAAAAGTATTTTGATTCGCCATATTTTTCCGGTTACAATAGCAGAAAAAAAGAATCAATACCGCTTCGCTTTCTCCAAAAAAATCTCTCTTTTTTACGAAACAAAGCGCTTACTTTTTGCGCCCCGCCATGACAGGACAAAAGTGCTTCCGCCCCGAGGCGACGACTGGGTATCATCGCCGCCTTCACCGCACACAATGTACCGCGGTTCGCCGCGAAAAGCCGCTTTCGCGTTTCTTTTCCTTGTATAATACGTATGTCGGCCGCGTTCTTACAACTCCTTTTTTGCGCGTCTTGCCTGCCGCGGGCGCCGATTTACCGGGAGCTTTAAATATTCGCCGACGCCCCATTTTTCGGCACACAGCTAGAGTATTGCCGATGAGAGAGTGAGTGGATGGAAGGAGGAGATTGATTTTGGCCGAATGGAATCTTGGATGAGGCGTAGGAGATTGAGCTCTGGGCTCCTCGTGGCGACCGATCTGGGCCAATGGGTGTGCGGATGTTGTTGTTGTGTATCGGAGGCGCCGCTACCACCGTGGTGTAATAGACGCTCGCAGTGTAAATTAATCGAGTGTCTATAGTACCGGGTATTGCGATATCCTGCTGGCGTTGTATTTAGAATAGCACTGTCGCTTCTCTAAATACTCTCTGAGTACACGCTATTATTCGTTTACTACCAAGACACTTTTAATCAATTTAACAGCTACGCTTCAAGACCTATATAATACTTTCCCCCTCAACAGATCGACGTTTTAATCTACCGTATGTAGTAATCTTCGAAAGCCTATTCCGTCCGGATATCCGCGCGTAAAAGTAAACCTATACAATTACGCTCATATATATATACGCACATATAAACACGGAGAGAGAGAGAGAGAGAGAGAAAGAGAGAGAGAGAGAGAGACGGGGCCTGGCTCTTGGCATTAAGCGTAATTTGTCGAGCGTAAAAGAAAGTGCTTAGGCAGACAGGAGAACGCTCGCGTAATAACCTCAAAATCGACGTGTAGTTCCGGAGAAAGAGAGAGAGAGAGGGAGAGCACAACTCCACCCATTGTTTCCTCCCTTCCTCCTCGGCTAGCACACTGCAGTAGTAGAAGCGTCGAGGCCCCTGTGTATCTATGTGTTTCCTCGAGTTTCATACGTGTTCTCCAATTCCTCCGCCTCCCTCTCTCTCTCTCTCTACACGTACGTGACGTCGGCTAAATGACGACTACTACTCCACCGCTGCTGCTGCTGCTGCTGCTGCTACTAGTACACGAGAGACAGAGGTAGAGGCAGGAAGTGTAGTATAGGGTGGGAGCCTGCTGGGGATTAGAGGAGTTCATTTTGTCTATTGCTCCTGCGCGCACGTCTTTTTCGATCTATCGCTTTCTCTCTCTCTCTCTCTCTCTCTCTCACTCTCTCTCTCTCTCTCTCTCTCTTTCGAGCCCGAAGAGAGCTGGCCGCCGCTCTCGGGCCAATCAAGTGGACTTACCGTCGGCCTCCGAGTGTGCGGAGCCGTTACGCCGGCTCTCCACTTATTTCGTGAGAAAGAGGGGGAAAGGGGGGGAGATGTCGTCCTGCGAGTGGCTATTTGTTTTTACACGTCGAGAGTGTACACGTATAATGCTTCTCGCCCGGAGGGCCTGGGAGCTGGATCTTTTAATCTATCTCGATAGGACCTTTTGATTTTAGGTATCAAGATTTTTCCCCGCTCACAGTTACGAAGCAGTATTGCCGAGCTTCCGTAGCTCGAAATGTCGTTGGCTGTGGTTAGTTATAGTAACGACGTCGAGTTTAAGGATGTCAATTGAAAGGAAATAATTGTTAACCTTATATCTAAATGTAAAGTAATTAAATATACTCCGCAGAGAGACAACCATAGTTACGTTGCTGAGAACGCCTTTTCAGCTCAAAATTTCTTTTCAAATCCGATCCAATTGCCCGACCCCCTCTTCCAATAACCCCCTCATCGACCACCTACACGTCAAAAATTACGGGGCTCAGCCCTTAACGAGGCTAATACACTCTTCATCGAATTCTCCTACGATACTTACACATCCTCCTCCTACCGACGCTAACGACGTTCCCACGGCCTCCGCACTCCGCTGGCCGCTTATTGCATTTTAGCATTTTAGCGCTAGCGAGCGAGCGCCGGCCCTCGTAATTGCTTTATTAGAAAGTCATTTGCGCGCGAGCGAGCGAGCGAGCGCCGGAGGCCACACACACACACACACACACCTGGCCGTATCATCGACGAGGGAAAGGACCACGACGACGACGTCATCGATGAAGAGGAGAGAGAGTGTGTAAACTCTCTGGGAAAATTGATTTTAATTGGGTTAAGGCGCCACGCCGACGTGTTTTCAGACGAACTTTGCGCGCTGAGGAGCGGTAGCGCGGGGTTCAGATATATCGTAGGATTTCGAATTGAGAAGAGGAGGGAGCCAATTATGGATTCCACGGCCGCCAAGTTTTAGTTTGGGTCTGAGTTTTTCTTAATGGTATCGTGAGAATCCGTGATTATAGTAGATCGACGATGAGTGATTGCTTTTTTAAGTTTGTTTTTGGTTGACTTTATGATGTCACTTGATCGCCAACTATATCTTTTGAATTTCATAATACCGAAAACATTAATAGTATAAAATAAAATGTTGATAAAAACGGGGTACAACACCCTTTATAATTTTTGGTTGATGATATTGAAATTTTTCAAGTATTTAATGAACAATATAATCGTATCAAAACAGTTTTCTACATTTTACAGTAGCTTTGCAGTATACAGAAGCCCAATTTTTTTTCACAAAGCACGTAAAAGCGCGCGTTTAAATCAATTAATATTTACCGGGCTGAAAATTTAACAGGGATTATTCCGGCTTTTTATTCGCTAAAATTGGCTAATAAATTTCATAACGTGTCATACACCTCTTTCCTCCAAAAAAGGTTAAAAAGAGAAAATCGCGCCGACATCCTATAAGCGTGTGCGTGGGTTTGTCATTATTGAAAAAAATCATTAAACCGAAATGAAACGGAATTTTTCGATGCGAGCATAGCGAGCATTAAAACGGCTCAACTCAGTCTCTCTCACTTGAATATAGAGCGCGCAAATCGCGAGCTGTTTAATCGTAAATTGGAAATTTCCCTCCGCACGTAGTAGTCAATTCCCAGAGAGTTGTGCCGCCAACGCGCGCAGTCAATCGGCTTTGTACGCGCTATCGCCTTTCTACCGCGCGTTCATATTATACGCGAATAAATCAATTCCTCCTCCCTCCTATCCCCCCTCGCCACCAAGTTTGCGCACCGAGCGAAGTTCGCTTTTTTCCCCGATCGCGCACGCTCGATTATTTCTTATTTCGTGGACCGTGACGGGGTAAAGGGAGGGCGGGAAATATCGTGAAGTCATAAAAGTTCCGTATTCGAGGTGTTCCCGTTCAAAGGAATTATTAGCCGACTTGTTGCCTATCAATGAATAATTCAATTGGATTTATAGGAGGGAGATTCAATATTGCCGCTTAAAGTGTGTAAAAAGGGTTTCTGATTATTACCTACAAATTAGGGGTAAAGTGGTCTGACGTGCGTATTCAATTATCGTTATATTATGGCGGCTTTCTTTGTGTATATTAAAAATTTAAAGTATTTGCTAAATTTAGCTAAATGTGGTATGTTTTAAATTATTCAACTATGGTTGAGCGAAGATAATCACTTAACCTTCCTATCTAATTACCTAATGGTTAATTGAAAACAATTAAATTCTATCCTTATCCAATACCATGAATTTATTAATTACGTTCAAAACCGTCAAACACTTATTAATCCGCAAGATCCGTCAAAACCCAGAACCGCATAAATTCAAATTCAACCTATCACCTATCGAACACCACACGAGGGAAAGGTAAGTAGCTGTTGCACCTCAGTCAATTAAATTTTTTTTTCGCTGATCGATCACGCGCCACTCATCCCGATTTTATTTTCATCCACTTCATTTGAATTTCCCACTGACCTTTTTTTTCGGCGTGAGCGAGAGAGACTAGCAAAAACTCGCCTGACAATTACAGCCTGGATGAGCGAGGGACGAATAGAGGGAAAAAGCCGCAAGTCGGAAAAACAGTATTTCCGGGTCGCCGGTCGAGCAAATATATACAGGCAAATAACAGAGGGGATATCGGGCGAACGGATAAAAGAGCGTGTTTTATAAATGCATTGGAATATTTTACGCTCGATCTTTTTGATGCGGGATTTATCCTTTCGTTAATGGTTATAGCTATGCGAGGAGGAACTCACCTTGATGCGCAGGAGATGCTGCAGACTTTGTGCTTGCGTGAGGTTGTGGGTAGAGACGTTGTCCGTCATGAGGCGCGCGACGGCGATCACGTTCTCTTTCGTCACGTTGTACAGGAAAAGTGTGCATATCGTCTGTGCAGAAGAATACACATTTCATCCCGTGAGTTGTCAATCGAACATTATAAAACGAAAATACGAATGAATTTTCAAATTGAATGAATATTTAATTTCCCTCTTTGATAAATTTTTCTCTTTGTAAAAAATATCACATTTCAGGAAGAATTAAATGTTGAAAATTATAACATTAACGTGTAAAACAAAATTAACTTCCGAGCATACCTGGTTATTGACCTCCTCTCTCATGAAGCTGTCAAGGGAAGACACGGCATCCACGACGGTGAGGTTGTTGTGAGACTTGAGCAAGTTTTCATCGGTCTCGCTGTACCCGAGGAACATGAACACTCCGTGCGGTATATTGTACGCATCTGTTGGGAGCACACGCAAACAGTTCTTTATACTCCCACTCTATTTCGCAACTTGAGCATTCGTGAGTTTGATTCTCATTCAATTTAGATTAAGGGGAGAAGAAAATATATATGTATACGCCGTTGTGTTTTTGAAATCCATTATGATGCCCCGGGGCGAAATATGATTGGCAAGCCGGAAAGAAACTTTCTACTTTGTGTCGACGAAAAGTTGGGAAAAGTAGGCCAACTCTTCGATAACTTCATTTTCCCGCTTAACCGTGACCGCATCCCTGCGCACGTCGTCGGGGAGTTTTCGCGTATCGTCTAATTTTTAAATTATTTTAATTTTTATCGCGGCAAATATGTTTTCTCAATAAGTACATTGTGACTTTGGGAAGGCCGGCAATTTATTATTCACCTTTGATCGGAAATCCTTTAATGAATATTCCATTATATCCACGGGTGTGTGCGATGTATAACGTACAATTTCCGGTTCGAAAATGTTAAAATAAAATATATAAACGACACAAATAAATAAATAAAATACTCGAATGTTCGACGTTCCCCGAATCATGATACAGAACAACGGACACGAAGGGGCGGAAAAAAATAGCGCGCTTTCGTAGCCCGGTAAATTTTGACTTTTAATTCTGTATGCCCTTTGCGTATCTTTTCCAGTATTAACTTTTCGTCCATGAGTACTTTACTTCGAAAAGGCTAAATGTGAACAATTTAATTAATAAAGACAGCTATGCCCTGGTACAGACGGATTACATTGATAAGTAAATAAATGTAAAAGCCAAAAGTAAAATACGGCTTTTGTGTCATCAATGAAACGTTTTTACCAATAGCATATAGACGTCGAAAATGGAATTGATACTGTAAATGTATTTTTCAGGTTTGCTTTCATTCTCTAATAAAATATTTAGCAATACGAATATTTTTGCCTTGTGTTATATATAAATATAAAATTAATTTTCTAGGAATCGCATGTCAGTTAGAATTTTATTTATAGCGAAGACGACGTTAAAATTGTTTTGTTAAACTAAAAAATGAATTCTAAGTATTTAAGCGTTGCTTTTAAATGTTGCAAAACGAATGAGTTAGTTAATACAAATTTTACTAATAAAAATATAAAATAATTAATTAATGGGCATGATAGTAAATTTATTTTTTCTTTCAAGTGAAAATTCCAAGTTTACACACGAATCACCGCAGATAAAGGAAAACTCACCAGGCGACGGCCGCATGCATATGAACCTGCCACTGTAGCAGAGGCATCGTCCGCGGTAGGCCTGATAAGCCGGCGCCGCGTGATTGTAGAAGGCGAAGTCGGTCTTGCAGGGCGACGACTCGATGCAGATGGTGTTGCAGGTCAGTCTCTCGCCCTCGCCGCACTGGCACAGCTCCGAGCACTCGGGCTCATCATCACGGTACAGCTGTATTGTCGTGGAGGCAGGTTTTGTTTATTAGTTTATGCTGTGTTTTTGTTTTCTTTGTACGAGAGAATAGGGCGTAAGTGAGAAGATTAAAGTTGGAAGTGGGAATGATAAGGGGAGGGATTCGATGAAATAAGTAGAAATGTCGAGCTTTCGTCGGACGTACAGTGTTAAAAGTGTTAAATAAAACTACTTTATGGGTGTTGTTTATACAGCAGTGAATTTAAGATGATTGAGGATTAAATATTTAATTAGAGAAACATAGTTCAGCAAATTTTACAGAAGATAGAATTTGAAAATCTTCTTTACGCTAAACTATAAGTAACTACCAGCTTAAAAACGGTCTCTAAATATTCCGAATTCCCGTTCTTTTCTTACAATTCTTCTGAAAAAACTACACCATCAACAAAAATCACAGAGCGGATTAACCCCGCAGAACGTTCCTAATGGACAGTCCAAAATTTTTATCCGTGTAATGAGAGAAATAAGCTTTTCTATAAAAAGAAAAAAGAGGAAAAAAAACGGAAAAGAAAACTTATCCATTCCAAAAATCGTTCCCACCCTCCCTCGCCTCTTGTATTCGTTAAAGCGCGCAAAAACCGCGAGCTACTTAAGCTCGCGTTTATAAATACCGAATAAGAAGAAGAAGAGGGGGGTAGGTAGAATGGGAAACGTGACTCCGCGGCATTACAAGAGCAGCTTGTCGTAATCCGTCGCGGAGATACTTTAGGGATGGATCGGAGCCGATTTGCCGTGGCGTCGTCTTACGCTCTCTCCTTCTCTTTGTTTCTCGAGTCAGCGAAAAAAGCCTGCATGTACTTTCTCTCGGGCGGGAAAAGAGGCGGGATCGGGCGTGGGAAGGTCTCTCTCTCACGTAAGTATATATAGCTGTATATACACGTGCGTGTGTGTGTGTGTGTGTGTGTGTATATGTACTCACCCTCTTGCCTTTGCCCTCGCGGATGTACTGGTGAGAGCGGCCGGTCCTTTGAACCACGCAGAAACCTGCAACAGCGAATAAAAGGTGGAGGGGGAGCGGCAGAGTGAACGCGTGTAGCAGCAGCAGCATACATACGTACATACATACATACACACTGACTCTCACACGTATGCGACTCCTCCTTTGCCTGCCGGAGGGGCTGAAAAATAGCGTATTATCCGCGCGCTCGCGCGCTTTTCGACTTTTCCAACGCGCGCGTGTCGTTTCTTTTTATTTGTTCTTCTGTGCTCTCTCTCTCTCT
>JAPYZO010001270.1:0-10528 GCA_030522905.1 Torymus flavipes | reverse complement strand
AGAGAGAGAGAGAGAGGGGCCTTCCGCTGCCGCCGCCGCCAAAGTGGCTTTTCCGATTTTCGCTCGCGGATTTACTTGCCACGCGCGCTTGCCTTTCGTCTTTTTTAAGCGAGCGCGTGCCAAGCGCGAAAGCGAATCGCGAGCGTTCGGCTGTCTCGTGTGTATGTGTGTGTGTTTTTTCTCCTGCCTAGTGAAGGTAGTATATAGTGTAGCGCTTGTCTTTGCCGGAGAACAAAAAGCCCGTCGGCAAAGGCGTTTTCTTGCCGCGCCGTTCTCCCCCTCGGGGGGACTTTCTTGCCGGTTATGCGAGAAATTTTAAAGGCGTCTCGAGGTTCTGTCGGTTCTGTGGAGTACGAGTTTTGAAATTTTTTTTTTCAACAATGTTTTTTTTTCGTATACTCTCTTCTTATTTTGCAGTTTAAAAATATCCGGGTTCAAGGAAGCCGCGTAGTTTTAACGGGCGTCTGACTATACTACGTCTTTTACTACTTCGTCTATTAACTTTTTTCCTTGCTTAGAAAAATTGCAAGAAAACGAAGTCAATTTATCCTTTGACTCTGCTCACGTAGCCAAGTAAGTTACTTTTAAATAAATAATCGCACTTGCTTGATATACATAATCGTGAGAATTTTTCTCATTTTATTTATGCATCTAACAATACTATTTTGACTCTATAGAAACGAACGACTCATCATCAAAGGCACCGACTTCGCACCTTTCAAACCCCGCCACTATATTCCAACTACTCTTTCCACATCTTCTGCGAGTCTACAAAACCTCTCCCTCTAAATCAACGCCATTTCAAACCCGCCGAAACATCCAAGCGAAACTGCTTCTGCAGAAGTCATTCACCCTATTCCTATACACTCGACTATACCCGTCCTCTTCCCCCTCCTTTCGCGAAAAAGAAAGCAGCCGGCACGTAGAGCACACCCGCCTTATTTCACGCGGCGCGCATTCAAATTTCAGCGTCGTTGCCGGCGGCGTCGACGACGTCGGCCGCAGGCGTGGGCTCTTTGATCGGTCGATCACACAGACGGCAGGTACCGATTGTACGTACAGTGTACCTACTACCTTTGTGCCCTCGCAAACGCCGCCGCTGCCGACGGCAACGGCGGAGGAGAAGTAGAAGAAAAAGTTTCCACCCCCCCGACATTGTCGTGTGTTGGGGTTTCTTCTTCTTCTTCTTTTTTTTTGTCGAATTAACCGCGTTAAGGAGTAGGAGTGCGCGGCGACGTTCAAAAAGACATTCGGAAAAGGGACAGACACAAAAGCAACTGGCGGCTGCCGGCGCGAACAATCGCCGATTGAACGCGTGCCAGGAAAAGCCGGTGGGAGGAGAAGCAGACAAACGCGATTTCCAAGTCGGATACGGTCGAGCGGCCTCGTGATTGCTCGCCCCGCCGAGAGTCGCGCGCGCGTCTTATCTGTCCAGGAGATTATTATTTGAAAAGTCTCTTCTGTATAAAACGTATTATACAACGTTTATCTATTATTACTCTTTCATCGGGCACGAGCGTGTGTTTTTCATCCGCTTCTTCTTCTTCTTTTTTATTCACGGCGTGCCAAAAAGCGCATTGAAATATTGCCACCGCCGCTACCCTGCTGCTCTCTCTCTCTCTGCATAGTAAAAATGTCGTCGCTTTATTTCCTCGTATTTCATTTAATAACGAAGGGCGGCTCGGAAAAAAACGAGGGGCCCCCCTTTGATCTAGGAATTGACTCGCGGCTTTTGAGGGCTCGCTTAAATGGATTGGCTATTTACTGATTGAAACGAGCGCGTAGCAGCGGCGGCCCGGATTTTAACTATAAATTTTAATTGTCTCAAAGGTGTTTTTTCCTTTCGCGCGCAAAAGACTTGGAAATTGCAATTTACGAATGACTATGAGGCTAAAACACGAGCGTCCATAAAAGGGCAAACTTTCGCCGTGGCAATGAAACGAAAAAAAAATATATATATATGTATATATGGAAGGGAAAATATCAAGCAATGTTTATTCGATTTCGCAGAGTTATATATGTATATTCATCGTCCGACGTGCTGCTCTTTAAATTACGTCGGGCACGCGCCAGTGCTGGAATAGAGCAAAAAAAGGCCGAAGCATAACGCTAATTAAGGCGGCGGAGAAAAATGAAAGGGAAAAATAGCGCGTAAAGAGGCGCACGGAACGCGAACCGCGTACATTCGCGCGATCGACTCGGCAATTTTTTAATTTTTTTCTTCTTTTTCCAGTTTTTGCGCGTTAGTGTAATCAAATAGTTTCGAAAGATTATTTACGCGCGCGTTTATACAGCTGAATATCGCGATCCAAAGCGAAGAAGCGGCAGACAGTTACGAATTTTTATCATTTACAAATCTACTCGGAAATATTTTACTCGACATCCTGAAGGCGCGCGCTTGCAACGAGTGCTAAAGTTTTTAAAGTCACTTGTAAGCAAGACATTTATAAAAGTTTTCGTATAAAAAGTTTGCCGCAATTTATTATGCCGGGAGTGTACACGGACACGTTTCCCGAGATGTAATTCCGCCTGTCATATTATGAAATAGCACTTATTTTTCTTGAAGACAATTTCCTGCCTCATAATTCGAGAACGCGCGTCGGGGCAAATGAAGTAATTGCGGAATGATTAGGTGTACGCTTCTGTTTAGATTATTCGAGTTGCATGTAACTGAATTTAATGATAAACGATGGTTAAGCTATAGTTATTTGAGTGTCTGTTATGTGAAATCTCGTTCTTTTCCCATCGAAATATTAAAATATTCATAAGATATAAATATTGATATTGAAAAATTCTACAACGTACAGACACAATTAAATTACATAAAGATTATTTCTATTAAAATAACATTGAAACCCTACGTTAAAAGACGAATCTTTACAACTAAATATTTTAATATTTCATATTGAATAATTGAAACTCTAAATGTAAATTCTTCAATTTTTTATTCCTGAGAACACTACCGCCAACCGCTACAATCGTAAATAAACCCCGAACACAATCACACATCACCTCTCACATCCAAAACAAAATGTTTTCACTTACGTGGCGGCGGCGTGCTAGTCGTCGTGGTGCTCGGCGTCGTGGGCGCAGGCGTCGTCGTGGTCGTGGTAGTCGTCGTCGTCGTGGTGCTCGTCGTCGTAGTCGTCGTCGTCGTCGTGGTGCTGGGGTGCGTCGTCGGCTCGGCAGCACTGGACTCCTGCCTGAGCGTCACCTCGGGAATAACATTGTTCTCGAGCTGCTGCTCCTCCTCCTCTTCGGCCGCTGGGGAGTCGCCGTCGTCGGATTCCGTGAAACCCGTCGCTGCAACTAGCGAGGCGCGCGGCGTCGCTACTGATGGCCAGGAACGCCCTGGAGTCGCTTGAGTTGCGTAGGACTGGGGCTGGCCCGTCGTGCGGCCGTGGCCACCGTGGTGCTTGTTGCGACGCGCGTGGAAGTCCTTTTGCGACTCGACTGGGGACAGATGTGGTTTTTTAAGGGTTTTGTGGTTGATATGGTTCGATGGGACTTCAAAAAATTCGCATAGTTTTAATTTACGAAAGAATAACGACGTCATTTACACTATTTTAAAAAGCTAGTAACACCGGCGCCTGTGAAAAGTGAGAGAAAGAGACAACCCCAGATCGTTAAATTACCATTTTCTTTCGTATTTACATAAGAATTGCTGCGAATGAACTTTTAATTAAAATTTTTTTGTCCGTACTTTCATAAGCTGTTCTTTCTGCAATTAAGATTCGAAAGAACCGCTTGCGTGTAACCCGAAAACTAGCCAACTTTCTCAGCCATTTTCCGATTGCCCGACAGCCCTTTAATATCCGAAGTTTTTCCAAATCCCCAAGACGTGACAATGTGACTCATTTTCAGTGTTGTATAGTTTTTATCCCCTCGCTATACGCAGATCTGCCATTTTTTATTTTATGCAAATGCTGTTAAATAGCCCCGCGTAAGACAGGGCCGCACGCGGGCAAAAGTGGGTCAATTAATTTTCACTTATGAACGTTTCAAAAACTCGGTAACATTAATTTCGTCCTGCCACTCTATCTCTCCCCGGTACTAATTTAATTTGCAGTCGAATGAGGAGGCAAAATTAAATTTCCCATGTACTCGAATATTACGATGAATTGCCATACACGAAACTTTGCGGCGGCGGTAACGCGGACGAATAAAAATGAAAAAAATGGCCCGCGTGTACGTTTTAATTCGATTTTCCCGTATACCACTGCATTCATTTATTTATTTACCCTCGCGCAAGACACACCACCGCAGCTATACACCAGCCGCGTATACAAAAAAGCGTTTTCCCGTCTCGACGTTTTTCCGTCCGTGATATTTTTTCCTCCACCTCCTCTCTACCGTGTACATACACACAACCAGGTCAGCGCTGAAACGGCCGAGATAAAATCGGCGCGATCGCGCGTCGCTGAATTCCAAGAAAAAGCCTGTCTCTCCCACCCCCTCTCCACCTTTTCTTCGTCTTCTACTGCCGCCGCTGCTGTTGCTACTCCTTCTGTCTCGAGGGCGCACAAAAGCTCCTGTTACGCGTTATGATATTCGCTCGCTCGCTCGCGTCGCAATTTTTGCCCCCGCTCCGTATCTAAATGACTTATCTCCCGCAGGACAGTCCTACCTCTCGCGCACATATACGCACATACGGGAAAAGAGAGGAGATGGCTTCGTAACTTCGATGGTCGATAAAAGCATTCGTTTCTTCCTCTCTGCCCGCCTGCCTGCCGAGCAACGGCGCGGTGGCTATCTGTGTAACTCTTTTGTGCCCGGCGCGCTCTCTTTTTGCTCGTCTCTCCTTCACTTTCGACACAGTTAAACTGGCTGACCGTGCGCTCTCTCTCTCTCTCTCCTCGCACAGCGAACTCGTTCCAACTTTCCGGTACGCTCGCGCGCCCGGAAAAAAGCTCGTGAGAGAGAGAGAGACGAGAGCGGAGCGCTTTTCTGTATAGGTCGGAGGGATTTGGAAAAGAATTTTTCTAATTTCCCGGAAGAGCTCTCGAAGCACCCCGCCGGCTCTCACTCGCTCTCTCTGTGTGTCTGCGCGTGCGGCGGCGGCGGCTTTTTGCGAGTAAGAGAGAGAGAGAGAGAGAGAGGATAATGGGCAGGAAAAAATAGTTTTAGGGTGGGTGATTTAGGATGGAACGGCCTGACGTCGGGGTATTTAGGTTTTTCGCGGAGGTTATAGAGGAGGATTGGTTATTTCGAATGAGATTTTGGCGTGAGTGTAACGTGGAGGAAAGTAGATATAGGGCACCAGTCACAGAATATTCTACAATTCGTGAATATATAATCAGATTTTGCTAAAGAAGGCAATCTAGTCTCATTAAAAATTCTAAAAATACATTTTATTCAACGTTTTGCGAAACAAGTTTATTTACAATTTCAAAACTGGTACTTGACTATAAATATATTCTATTCCGAACTATATTCATTCATAATACTGCTTCACGAATCCCCTTTTTCAAGATAAATTGCATTCATCGACGACGCGATTTCTCCCGGAAATCCAGCAGAAGCAAGACTTTAAAATGACGTTCGAATCGCATTCACGAGCTCTAATGTCCCTTGCCCGAATAGCCGATTAGTTCTCTCTCCCGTCCTCTCTATCCCTCTCTTTCTCCAGCAGCGAAAAGGAAAACAAATTAAGGGCACCGGAAATCCGGCGGGCTTATACAACCTACCAAGAGGGAGAGGAGTGGGGGGAGGGGGCGAGGGGGAGAGAGGGAAAGAAAGACGAAAAGTTCGGGGCGCACGCGCGAGCTATAGCTAGGGAGCGACTTTATATACCGGCGCTTCGCGGATACACTTCAATGTTTACCGCTTTACGAGCGTCCGCGCGACGCTCCGATGCACTCGAGTTAAGCGCGCGAGCGCCACCACCACCACCGCCGCCGCTGGGTTTTGTATGTATACAAGTCCGGTGACGCCGATGCCGCGTGGAAAAAGATTTTGATTGTAAGCGGGAGAGAGAATTGTCTTGCGGAGTTTCCGAGTATTACGATGTCGTGAAATGTCTGACTATATTTAAACAGCGCCTTTTAGCATCTTTATTATTTTACGAGTGGAGTACCGTGGTACGTCCGACCAAACATAAACGATACTACTAGTGCCATACAAAAACACTCCTATACCGTAAACTATTAATGGTAAAAAAATATTTTTACCCAGTAACAATCCATTATACGCGAGCGTCGCCACACTGTAATCTTTTATCACCAGAAAACGTCCAAGCGTTATAAAACCATATATATTCCCGGCCGTATAAACGCAGCTCGCAGCTAACCTATAAAATCTGGATTCCCATCGAACTATGTATTATCCTTTCTTTCTTCGTTCCACTCACCCACGCACATGTTGACCCAGAGCAGCCGCTGCCATCCGAGGCACTCGTAAAAGGGCGCGGCGAGATCGGCCCCCTTGCACGCGCAATTGGAGCGCAGCTCCGTGCCGAGAATCCCGAGGACAGCGCCACGACAGCCGAGCGTCGGGCCCGCGCACTTGTTCGTCACGCTGTCGACAGCGCAGCTCTGCTCGTAGCGTTCCAGTTTCGTTCTAAGAATGAGAACATCGGATAATGGTTAAGTATATATATTTATGAATGAGGGTTATGATTATACTTGACGTCGAAGAGGTACCCCGCTCTTTAATAATATTTGTAAAGTGAGGGGCACGGTAGCGCCTCGAAGGCAAGTGTGATGTACAAATGGTGCAGAATTAGCCTCAGAGGAGGTGCAAAGCGCGAGAGAATGCAATGTTGAATAATAAACAAGGTGGCGAGATCTTATAAGAAAAGTTCGGTTCCGCGAGCGTTGTAATAATATATACGGTGTAATTGACAAAAAGGAATAGCAATAATAATACCGGATGGTTGCGGTGTTTCAACGTTCTTCCAGTCGAGTGATATTGTAACGAAGGACAAAATTTATACAAAAGAAGAAACAGGCATTTCTTAAAATAAATTTGAAATTACGTTACCGTTCAACAATTTTCAATATAACATGATGCAGTCCCCCGTAGCGACAAAAAAATTCAATAGCCGGAATATTGCACTACACACAAAAATAGTCTCTTCCCCGGCAAGAAGAGAGCAAAAAAAAAAGAAAAATAGAAAAAGAAGGCGCTCAGATTATGAAACTGCGAAAGAAGAAAGGGCCGGCGAAATACCAGTCGCTCCGCGTTCCGCGAAAAATCGCGCAGAATTAAAGCGGCCACGGCGGCGCGCGATATGCCGCGTCCTTTGTCCGGGGAATCCGAAGCGCGAACGGGAAAAATTCATCTCCCCACGCGCGCGCATATTTCCTTCGCTCTCCTATATATATAAAAATACATATTTCACGCGGGGACGCATTCTTACTCGCGTTCTCGACCGATTGACCCGATCGGGCGGGGATTCTTCTTTTTCTCATACCTGCAGCCGGCAGTCTCGCGGCAGGCCTCGGCTAGGGCGTCGCAGGTCGGCGTCTCCGAGCCAGCGGGGACACGCTGCGCGCACACTGGGTGCAGCTTCTCCTTGGCCAGCGTGCACTCGTCCCGCTTGCCATCGGATTTCCTGAAAGAAAGATGCGATGATTTTTTTTTTAGTTGTTGTAGGATAATGATTTAAGAGAGGTTGGATTAATAAAAGCTATAGTAAGCGGAGTATGATGTGCTTGAAGCATCATTTCATTAAAACTAATTGATCTTGATTAGAATAATACAATTACTCTTATTAAAATGAATAACCGTATGCTGTGTAAGAGCTATTTCAGATTTAATTCCTCTAGGTAACTCGATAAATTTATTTGTTTATTTATACCGAGAGAAAAAGCGACGTTATCATTTATTGAATAAATCTAAAAACTCTTTTCGCTGCGCTTAATTAATACTATTTTAAAACTACTTACGGAAGCAAACGTAGTGCCGAATGAATTTCGAGGGATAAATTAATAGGTCAACGTTCGAGGCGATTCTTTTTTTCTTCTTTTGCATTTAAGTAAAATTACTTTGAGTTTTTTTTTCTTGAGAATTCATTTTTATCCTCGCACTATGTTATTAAAAACCGAATAACGATTTTAAAAATTTCAAAGTTCGCTCTACTCCAGGATATCTTTGAGTCAAAAGAATTCTTGTAATTATAGAAACTCACTGTTTAATTGATATAGATGACTTGCTTTGCCGGAATAGCTGCGATGTAGAATTCTCACGATTCCACCGCGCGCGGAGTCAAGTTTGTTACGTAGAGACGAGAAAAATTGAGCGCGTGCGCGCGCGGGAAAAAATCTTTTTATGTCCTGCATTCGTGCGAGCGTGTAAAAGGGACGCGTAGGTCCGAAAAAATAGAGGAACGAGCGCGCGCACGACTAATAGGTATAAACGGCACTCTCTCTATCTCTCTCTGCCATGGAATTTTTATTTCAGCAGCGGCCGGAAATTTCAAGTCCGTGGCGATTTCTCCTTTTTCCTTTTCCACCTCCTCCTCGATACATTCCCCGAGATCTTATTAAAATTCCAGTATCCCGTCGAAGGATGAAGAGGCGGAGATGCTGAGGCGGCGAGTATCGATTCTTTCTTCTCTCTTTTCACTTTATTTCTTATTCTGCCTTTAATTAGACTTAATAATTTCGTCTCGCAACTACGCAAAGAAAAAAGAGAGAGATGGAGGCGTAATTTATTCGTGAATTCCTGCGACATCCGAAACAATTCCGCCCGGTAAATCTCACCGACGCGTGTAAAATATCAAAAAGACTCGTATAACTGAAACGTAAACTTTGTATTTTTTCCTCTCTCACTCTCACTCTCTCTCTCTCTTCTTCTCTCGGCATAACCGCGAAACAAGCGCGGGGCATAAAAAGCTTTTGACATTTATAATAAAACGGCGGACGACACTTTGCGCGAGCGCAGTGCAGAGAGGGAGAGAGAGAAAAAGGACGCGCGCGCGAGCCAAACTTTATTTACGACGCCGTAAAGGCGGACGAGACGACTCCACGCGGGAATCCGCGAGGAGGAGATAGAGGAGAGCTCGCGATTTGTAGGTACGAGCGCGCGGTGGAGTTGACTTGATTTTCGTTCCGTTTCCTGGCGAGTGTTTAGATTGTCAGGGGTTGGTCAAGTGTACAGAGAGAAGAGATTAGGGCTGGTTATATTCTACGTCAAGGTAAATTACTTAGATCTATTGTCAACTTTATGTTCTGAGAAAATTTAAGAAAATTGAAGATTGAGTAGTACGGTAATGAGTTTGAAGAAAGGCTTGATACGTCGTTGGATATATTTAATGGAGAATTGTAATACACTCGATAAAATAAATTAATCACAAGATTTAAGGTCAATAATATAAGCATTGAAGTATATTAGATATTTCATTAATGTTTCGTACTCTCATACTTCTAGAGTTATGAATTTATTATAGCTTCAAAGATGAATAATGAAATATAATTATAATTATTAGAAAGCACGCCTATAGCTAGTTTCTTTGTCTTAAATAGTAATTTTGAACCTGATTTAATATATTTAATTACTTTAATTCATAAAATTATTTTCCCCAACGTTGAGCTATCCATCCTTTTACTTTATTTAGCACTCACGGCAAACATTATCACTCTTTATTTAACCATGCAACAGAAACATATTAGTCGATCCTTTTCGATCACATATAATCCAAATTAGCAAATCCCAACCTATTCCACCCATAATCATCACTAACTCTTTCACCCCACCGCGAGACAGCTGCAACAACTACAGCGCGGCCCGCTGCTATATATAATAATCGTGATTGCTTACTTGCACAGGCAGAAGGCTATCTCCATGGAGTGCTTGTGGCTGGCCGTCTTGTAGAAGTGTTGGATGGCAGCCTGACACTCGTCCCGCTGACAGGCCGAGTGGTCACAGCGCGTCAGCACCGGCTGCAGCAGGTTCTTGCAGTCCGCGTCGTTCCTACACAAACACACGTACATGTATACATATAATAATACAAAAGCAATGGCGAGGAAAATATAGAATAGCGGTAAAGATAAGGGAAGAGAGATACTCATGGAAGTGACCGCGCAAATGGATAAGGAGGGGAGCCGGGGAGAGACGATACACGCGGCAGGGGGGGATAACGATGTCGCGCGATGGAGATGAGAAGTAACAGCCCCAAGGGTTGCGAGTATATGGGGTTTCGGATTTCCATTTTCTCGCCGCGCCCTCTTTCCCGGAGATGCGCTCGTGGAATCGAGCGCTCGATATTGTTTCGGCTAAGAGTTTCGCGAGATACATATATACGGTGTCGTAATGGATAAAAGTAGTATATAGGGAGGGAGGGAAAGCAGGTTCGGTTGTAGGTTAAGTTTCGGTTTTGGAAGTGAATTTCGGTGGGGCTTCGAGGCGCTAATTAATGTAATATTTTTGTTGGTTAAGAGATATTTATTAGTTGTAACTTTGAAGACGTTGTAATTAAATTTTCTTTTGTTAAACAATATTAATTAAGTACGATAAAAGCTATCCTTGGTAAACAAAGAGTCGAACTCTTTACAGCTAAACAAATGCTTTACTTTAATCATTTTTT
>JAPYZO010001268.1:0-41726 GCA_030522905.1 Torymus flavipes | reverse complement strand
TAGTTAGCGATATGCATTTTTACAAGTACATCTACCACATTTGGTGGAAAATCGATTCTGCAGAGAACCGTTTTCTGATAAATAAAAATAAAACTTACTAAGTAAATAGGTTTAGCACCAAAAATATAAGAGCAGAGCTATTATTCATAATAAGGAATTTTCAATGGAAAATACGTATGTATAATTATATAAGAGCCGCGTTCACCTTTCTCAGCATGTATTTGGCCCTGAGCGCATCATCGATGTCCGTCTGGAGCGCTTCATCGAGATCCCTGAGTGCGTCCTCGTACCTGGCTACGTGGACGAGGGCGGCTGACCTGTTACCATAGGCTAGGCCGAGTTCACGCGTGCCCGGCTCGGCATAAGCCACGGCACGCGTGTACCAGCGGATGATGCTTACATGGTGCTGACGTTGGTGGCCCGACATGGCGTACATCATGTTGCCCTCTTTGCGCGAGCGCGTCGACTCCTCGCCGCACTTGGTTGTATAGTCACGCCAGTTGTCCGGGTCCAGCAGCTCCTCCAGAAGGTACAGGCATTCCAATAGACGACGACTCTCGTCTTCCATGGGCCTATTGTACGCCAACTGGGCTATCTACCTATATGACCGATAAATGCACGAAATTTATTTCATATAGCATTAAAAAGACTGATATGAGCGTAGGAGCGAGCCTGATCAATGCTGAATTTTTATTGTATTTTTATAGAAAAACTTTATTTTACTTTCTTCATCATTAATGTTGCAAGTTAAATGGTTTTTTTTGTATAGGGTAAAAATTAAATTTTATAATAGCGCATCTTACTTATTGTCTTGTAAATGATACTTGGTATGTGTATAAAAGACGCTTATAAAGTGATACTCTTGGAATCCGGCCGCAAGATGAATAAGCTTACTGTCGCTGCTGAATGGTATCGCGTTACGAGAGAGTATAGTCTTTATTATTATCTACGAAGCTCATGTTTTTATAGTAGTTAAGACTAATGTATTTTTATTGACTGTGCCTTAGTTATTCGCCAAGTGTAAAATGGAACAAGTTAGTTTACACAAGAATGCGGAAAAAAAAAATCAACGGCCGTTTCGAACCATATTTTGGATATAGCAGTACACAACTACAATAATCATCATATATGCCGTACTACACTAGTCATTTATTGTAGAAACATTCTTTTAAAATTTTCAAACATGACATATGTGATTTTGAATAAATTTTTATTGCAGATTTTTGTTTTACAGATTTGTACATTATTTTGTGTATTGTGTTTTGAAATATACAATTTAGATTTTCATTATACATTTTGCATTATAAAAAAAATTTATAAAAATACATCTAGGTTAAAAATATTGTAAAATATTATCGCTTTTTTGTTAATTTGTATTTTGCACGTAAAACCATGTACTCTTAAAATAATACATCCAGTAATGAAACATTAATCATGAACATTTCTCGAAATATTCATAAAGGAGAAAAACTAGTGAAGTCAAAGTACAAAAGTTTGTCTCTTATATTAAAATTTTTGAGTATTTTTTACTGAAAAGGAGTAAATTTATAAAACTTAGTGTTTTAAACTAGCAGAATCAACGAATACGTAAAAAATAGATATTCATAACAATACGTGTTCAAAATTTATTTTTCTAATCTTTTGAAAGATACAATTAAAATGCAGTCTTATATAAGTTATTAACACAGGTAGCATCATTTTAATATCAGTTTCACTGTTAATATAGTACAGTATAATATTGCACGTTATTGTACTTAAAAGTATAAAGAATAATTGCAAAAATGCAATCAAAAAAATAAATAACAATTATCACAAGTAATTTTATTAAAGATTAATAATATACTTTTATTGCCTGATATCAAATGGATATAATTTTTATAAAAAAATAAATGGAAAACTTAAAAACTATGTAACAAACAAATCTCTATCAAAATTTACTCTCCGAGTTACAAAATAAATAAAATAAATTATATGTTAAAATTAGTTTAAGCTAGATTCACTTTGACTCTGTGGTAAGCGTTGCAAAGGAAACCCCGTAAATTCCAAATATTTTTAAAGTTTTCAGGCTGCACGTTGTACGCAGAATCTACAGCCTTGGCCCAAATTTCTACAGACTCCTTAGATTTGTCGACGGGTAACTCGAGACTCCATAATGTCCAGGAATAATGCCTGCCTTCTTTTGCATTTGCGTCTTGAACCACCAAATCGGCGATGTGCCAACTTTCGCCTTGGTCAGCAGTTACATCTACTCTGATGATCTTTTTGCCACCCCCCGACCAAGCATAGCCTGCAGTAGCAATTCATAAAAGTTAATGTAATAATAAGTAGATAAGATTTAGAAAATTTTCTAAAAGATTCCTACCTTTAACAGTAATTGTTCCATTTTTATTTATTTTTACTGTATTTCCTTTCTGAGGAACACAAATTGCTGATGTTACAGGCATCTCTTGGATTGCAGGAGCCTTTTTAAAGTCTACATTATCCCAGTCAATGCAAGGTGCAAAGCCTTTGTAATCATTCTGCTGGAATTGCGATGAACTTTCATTTTTCGAGAAGATAATTTTATTAAGCCATTTCACATTCCTAGCACCTACAACACCAGGAACTATAACTCTGATAGGAAATCCGTGATCAAGAGGAATTTCTTCTTCGTTCATTTCATAAGCTAATAATACGTCAGCTCTTGGATCTAAAGCTTTGCCAATAGGAATACTTGCACCATATGGGACACCTGAAGGGTCAACATCCATACCCTCAAACTGAATGTGTTCATAATCTTCCTCTTTTACACCTACAGTAAAAGTTTTTAGCTTAAATATAAATAGTATACTATAATATTAATGCAGCAATAAAAAGAATATTTTATAAGCACCTAGTTCTTGTAAGACATCGCATAGTCGAGCACCAGACCAGGAAGCATTACCAACAGCTCCGACACTCCAACTTAAGCCCCTTAATGGCTTTGCTTCTGACATTTCTGATCTTCTATTACCACCACACATGATAGCACTAGTAACTGTATATTTTGGATATTTTTTAATATCTTCTAATTTAAGAGATTTCACAGTTTCCTCTTCTATTGCCAATTCTAATTCATAATCTGTCAAGTCAACCAAAGGTACAGGTAAGTGATTCCTAACATAAAAAACATCTAACGGCGTTTTAAAGTTCTCAATTAGTAATGGTGATGGTGGTTCTGCACAAAATGGTTGTTTGCCATTAACTTTCAATAACTGCAAAATGATAAACCAAAACTAAATTGTAATATATAATCAAGATTAATTTGCATTGTTTGTAAGATATATTATATATTTACATTGCTTCGAGATGGCTCCAAAGCATAAGGATCAAATGTGTCTGCAGTCTTTCTGTAAACATCTTCACTTCTTAAATTACCAATTCTCATTGATTCCAACAGTTCCAATATTTCTGATTTATTGTGATTAGCAAACACCATCCAAAAAGGATCTATTGAGCCACCTGCAGCCATCATTATTTTTCCTTGTCCACCAGGATGTTTTTTAACAAATTCGGTAATATTATAAACACCTTCTTTGTAAGTAACCCAAATGCCATCATTGGAATTATCATGTTTACTAACTTGTTGCATGGAGTATGTTGGGAGATCATTTTTTCTTTTCCCAGAAGAATTACTTTCCCTAAATTATAATTAACAATTTATTAATTTGATATAAATTAAATTAAAAATCTTTCTTTTAATTACATTAAATTAATAATTTACTTACTCAGTTGGTTGCTTTTTCAATGCATGGACTTTATATGTGTTATTTATTAGACTCTTTATTTCTTCATTGTATAAATAATAGGAAACTGCTCCTATGAAGGATAAAGCTAGTGCACCATATGTTTTGTGATGTTGATTGTCTGTATTGTCTTTTTGATAAAATGATGAACTGCATCTTAAAAATGATGCGGTATTAATCTCAAAACATTTAGATAACCAATAATGTCGTTTCGAAAAAAACTTTACCGAAATACTTGAATGACGAAACATGTCAAAAAAAATTAACAATAGGTAATAAAATTTTCAGAACAAGCGTTATTATTTTCTACAATTATAGTTTTTCACTTAATAATATGTAAAACTACGTTAGTATTTATTTATAATTAGTTAATATCGTACATGTGAGTACGTTAACAAATAAAGCTTATTTGATGCGTGTATATCCGGAATCTGATTTGAGTTTGATTACAATAAATTGATAATAAGTAGGATAAGTACTGTAATGCACAACGTTACGAGATATTGTTTTGTTTTCGAGCGTTTCGCGCTATACCTATAGGTTAAGAAAAAAAAACAGGTGGGACAATGTCACGTGATCAAGTGGGATTTAAATACCGGTAAAAATTAAAAATAATTTTGTATGTATATCATACATATAAATAAAATTGTCGTTAACGAAGACATTGGTCTCTTCAGTGATAACAATTAATTACAAAAATATCATAACTCTTTATGTAAATTAAAGATGTTAATAAAAATTTTGATTTTTCCTTTATACAAATAAATTATTTTCATTATATAAAGTTTAAGAAGGATTAATAACAAAACATAATTTTATACTATTATTTTATTATAATAGAGATATGTTCAATGAAACATAAGTTATAATACTCATTCAAACATTTTTACAAAAGTCATTCATACATTCACATATAAAATATCAAACTTTTAGATTTCAAAACTATTTCCTGTCAGAGTAGATCTTTTCATTTTAATTTTCATGATGCTCTACTTCCTCCGTTTTCTACCTCCAACTTTAGTGCGGAAATCACGATTTCCCTTTCCGGCTTTAGGTTTCTTGGTGGTCTTTATAGTCGGATCTTTCATTTGACCATTCTTTTTCTTCTTCTTTACCTTTCCTCCTTTAACTTTCCTAACTGGATCCTTATTTGGTTTTTCAGTAAATTTACCTAATGAAGCTGTAGATACTTCTGCAACCTGCAAATTTATTTTTTTTTTAGTATGTGATCAAGTGTATCATTAAATAAAATATAATTCATAATGTATACTATAAATATAATACTTTATGAATTTTATATAGAATTCATCGTACCTTAGCACCAGTAGACAATTGCTTAGCATCTTTAAAGTGCTCCGTACTGGGCAATCCAACTTTTGGAATCTTAACTTTTTTAGACTTGGCCAAATTTCTTAGCCTCTGCAATTCATTTTTGGCCTTCTTCTCATTTTTAGCTGTTTTGATAGCTTGGAATGGATCCTCGACTGGCTTTCCATCTTCCTTACACTCAACCAGCCATTCTTTCTGCTTGTCGGCCTCTGCTCTGCGGAAGCCATAGGTGGGTGTCCACTTTTGTAATATGTCATCCCATTTGAGTTTGGCCTTGTCCCTCTTCTTTTTCTTGATGCCCTTTTCTTTGGCGAACTGCTCCCATTTGGTCAACGCTTTGGGCTTGGGTACCTTACGTGACCTTGGTATCACATATTTCGACTTGGGCAGCTCAGCCACTATTACCTCCTCGACACACTTTGTCGGCAGCGTCCAGACCTTGTTGATGAGAAGTTGCACGTTGTCCCGAGTGATTGCCTGCAACGTGGGTTCCCAGTTGGTCTTGGGCTTTAGATGAATAGGGTTGTAATCCGAGACCAGCAGAGTACCCTCATCGATTTCCACATCGATTTCCTTCTCAGGATTCAGTTGTTTCTGCCAATCTGAGTTTTTTTCGGACTGGCCGCTTAATATTTGATTCACTATATCCATATTTAAGGTTATGATAATCAAAACACGTGCATACGGCAGGCAGCGGCACGCGCACGGGCACGGCGCATTCACAAATGAGTTACTTTGACCAGCGAGGTAGCGTCACCAAGCGGCGAAATCGAAGACTGAAAACCATGTGGTATTAGCGTAGAATAATGCTTAGTGACCTAACCTAACTCAACCTATGTTATATAGCCAACTATATTTTTCTATACTTTACCTTTACTTATATAGTTCTAATAGGTATGTAGAGTATGGCACTCTCAACAGTCTCAACACGGCTTTGATTTTTTTTACCACGTGAAAACAAATTCGTATTTTTATAAAAAGAAGTTATAATTTCGAAAATATAAAAACTAGTTGATGAAAGAAAAAATCTGCCTTATAAATTTGAAAAATGTTAACTACAAGAACATATTACCGGAAAACAAAAGGAGGCAACATTTACAAGGTTATTTGGCATTTATTTAGATTGACTAATACAAATACAAATTACTAATACAAATTTAAATATTAGCTTTTAATAAAAGTAGTGATAATATTACTTAAAATGACCAATCCTTATAATAATTAACTCATTTATTACTATTGTATAGAACTTAATATTCGTTTAGAAACTTATTATATATATTAACTTTACAAGTTTTTTAAATAATTTGTTTATTTTTTTCCAATTGATAGGTTGTTAAAGAACATTACTTGAGAAATGATATCTGGTGTGGCTCTGAAGCGTGTGAAAAATGTGGTCGGAGAAATAAAGATATTCTACTTGATGATGATAATCCTGGAGCCAAAAGTACTTTATTCTCACATCCTCATTACTTAGTTTTTGACACAAACATTATACTGAATCAGGTTTGATGAATTGTCCTCAGATTAATTATAGTTTTAAGAATAACTAATAATTGATTATTAAATTTTTTTAGATAAATATTTTAGAAGAAAATATATTATGCAATGTAATAATTCCACAAACTGTACTGGAAGAAGTACGTCATAGAAGCTCAAATGTCTATAAAAAATTAAAAGAAATCATTGGCGATCCTACCAGAAAATTTTATGTTTTTGTAAATGAACATCACAAGTGAGTAGTTATAAATAAATAAAATTTTCATTCAATTTTAAAATTTACTCTTACTGTACAAATTAATATTTAGAGACACATATATTGAACGTAACCCTGGAGAAGTAATTAATGACAGAAATGATAGAGCCATTCGAGCTGTGGCAAAATGGTATAATTCTCACTTTAGCAAACAAAAACTTGAAATCAAAGCTATTTTAATAACAGATGATGAGGATAATAAAAACAAAGCTGCTGAAGCTGGAATTCCAGTTGCTACTAGTAAAGTTTAACATGGTTTTTTTATATAATTCAGTACATATAGATATTTAAACTGTGAATTTTATTGTCTTTTTTTAGTGCAAACATATGTTGGTTCATTAGAAAACGCAGGATTTCTCATTGATAAACTTTCCAAAAAAGATTATATTTTGGATGGTGAAGGCAGAGCTCCTTTATTTCCTTGCCACTTATCTCCATCTCAAATACATGAAGGCATAAAAAATGGTAAATTTTTACAAGGCACTTTTTTGGCATCAAGAGAAAATTTCTTAGAAGGAAGTGTTAATTGTGAAAGTTTAGAAAAATTTGTAAGTACAAATAATACTACTTGTATAATAAATATTGATCTATGTAAAAAAGGACTTGAAATATCTTGAGCTATTTTTATTCTCATTCTATGTTTATTTTGTAGATTTTAGTACAAGGGCGTGAAGGTTTAAATCGAGCAATTGATGGTGACACAGTTGCTATAGAACTTTTACCAGAAGATCAGTGGTCAGCTCCAAGTGATATCATATTGCAAGATGAAACAGAAGATGACCCTGGCGATGTTCTTGATGATGAGAAAATATTAGCAGAATGTAAATCAAAACCTACTGTAGAAAAAACTCCTACTGGAAAAATTGTTGGAATCATCAAGAGAAAGTGGCGACAATATTGTGGAATTTTACAGCGTAGTGCTCTTAAAGAAGTAACATATGAATATATTTTCGATATAAAATTATTTTATGAGTATCAAATACATAACAAATATTATAGTAAATAATTTTCTTTTTATAGAATACTCGTCACCTCTTTGTACCCGCCGAGAGGAAAATTCCAAAAGTTCGAATTGAAACAAGGCAAGCAGAAACATTGAGTTCACAACGTATTATAGTGGCTATAGATTCTTGGCCAAGAAATTCAAGATATCCGTTAGGGCACTTTGTACGTGCTTTAGGCTTGATTGGCGATAAAGAGACTGAAAACGAAGTTTTACTTCTGGAACATGATGTGCCACATAGTAGATTTTCTGATGAGGTTTTGAGCTTTTTGCCTAAATTACCTTGGATCATCACAGATACGGTGAGATACAAATTTTATTTCTATCTTGAAAAATTTAAATAGTGAAGAAAAATATCTTAGCTAATTGATGCATAAACATTATAGATCTTGTTATTTTTATGTGGTCAAAATGTAATTATTAAATTTTTATTGTATTTTCTATTCTTTTATCGTTATATTGCTTCCTTCAGTTGTAGGCTGTGAATCACTACTGTCTGCACTGTTTATTGCTATTAAAACTCTTCTAACAATCTGATTTCTAAAAAGTATCTGCTAAAGTAAAACAGTATTATTTTGAGAATAGCATACAATCAAATATTAAAAATTTTTTTTAATAAGTACAGATTGTTAAAAGTGGCAAAATCTAAATTGCTATACTTAGATATTAACTTCTAGCACGGTTTGAACGTCCGATTTCGATTCAAGATCATCTTCATTTTGTCTTTCATTATTATTCGCTGAATCAGTTAGATTACTCGAAGCTCTACTAGAAATCGTTCCACTAGAGCAAGAAAATCTTGATGCATCAAATTCCGGACCAAATGGGATAGAATTCAAATCACCATTCGTTTCATTTTCATTATTATTTACATTGAATGATAAAATTGACGGTTCAATTTCACGGTTTTCAATGATTGGTCTCACAGCAGAATAATTCCCTCTTCTTTCAGCTCTAGAATGTTTTTAAATCTTAATGTTACTATATATTTTATATGAATAATAAAAATATTAAAATAAGATCTTTTTCACCATACCCTGGCCGAAAGTACCACTTTTGCCCCCGGTTCAAAATCGCGAATGTGGTATTTTCGGCCCGGATATGATGAAAAATAGTATATGCACCATAGACGGAAAATTCGCCAGCACACAACTCGTGCAATTTATACGAGCTGTGGACTGTCCAAATTTTTCCCGTCTTAGGTACATAATATACCATTTAATTAACCTGAATCGACGTTGTGCCCAAGAAAGTCGCGGATTGTTTCTGTTGTTTACCACTACTAGTGGATCAGGACGATGTATTGGCAAACATGGACTATTCGAATTAACTGGGATTTTCGATTGAAAAGAAAATAACGATGACGAAAGAGGAACTAGTTTGTCTTTCGTACTAGAATTATCTTCTAAGTCTTCGTCTATTAACGAACTTGTTTCCTTCATTTTCCCTAAATATCGATCTATCAGTTTGGCCAAGCTCTCTAAGCCTAGTTGTTTTTCCTTAAAAAATAGCAAAATATTTTTATTCATTAATGAAATTAATTACTTAAAATCATCAATTATACCTGAACATCGGACATTAATTCCTGTAATGCATCAGATTTCCATTTTGCTTTTACCCACCGATTATACATATCCTTATCATAACGGCAGACAATTGATTCCAGCTCACGAGTTTCTATAATAAAGGTATATTAGAGAAATAGTTCGCCTTGGTAGAGATAATACTAACGCTAAAAAGTAATGTTAAGTTCTCGTAAAGTAGCTAAAACTGGAACCGATTTACTTATGGAAATAAATAAATATAGCAGATTTATAACATTTTCCTGGCTATAAATAAATATCGATTTTTCTAATGAATATTTGGTCTTAATATACCGAGACCAACAGTGAAATAAAATTTTTATTTTCTTTGTATAAGGATGATCCTACTCAGAGTTTCAACTTTGCCCACTTTGATGCGAATTTAACCTTTCTCGTGTTTCGCGCTAGGGTTATCTTTACCATAGCGAATATCATAAAAAAATTCTTTACGGATTAAAACATTCAATCAAACCATTATCTTTTAGACGTTGAACTATTCGTTTTACGCTCAATGTTTCTTTTTTTATCAATTTTTGTTGATTCCTTAATTTTTTTATATTTATTACAGTTTCTTTTATCTCGGCTAATAAACCTTGCAAATCATCTACGTCAATATTCATTCGCCTTTCTAGAATCCTGAAATTCGAATTTTTAATTTTCGAATAAAATTCTAATAGAAAATCTAATAATAATAAATACAGAACTGTGGATATTTATATAGAAGATAATTGAAATCCTTGTTATTTTGAGTATTATTAATAAATTTTTCGATTTCATCAAAGGATGTCTTGAACTTTTTTAATGAGGTTTGCTCTTCATTTCCACTTTGTTTGATTAGTAATTCTTCGATATTATTCAGTATTCCTAAATTATTTATCTCTACGTTTTCATTAGAAGATTCTATATCATTTACAAAATTTGTCTAAATATAAAAAATTAACATTATTTAAGTAAAAACTTCCGTAATGTATAAATGTGTATATATGTTTACCTGCTTAGTTTGTCTGATGACTTTTAGTTTTGAAACAAATCGCTTTACAATATGTCGAGGTGAATGTTTTTTTTCGGGCGTTTCTGACATTTTCTAAATTCCGAAATGTTTTATTCAAAATTTGTAATGCCTTTGATTTGATACTTTTGGTGTTACAGTTTCACAGAGAATTTAATGTTACTTTTGAACCTAAAAGTTGTAGTTAGGTATGTTTTGCAACACGATCAATATGAGTGAAGTACTTCACATGTTCTCAACTGTTAAAAATTTTCGTACACGATATATTCTACATTGTTGACTTAAAATTTAAATATTTTGAAAAGAACATTTCCAATCGCTTCTCCGTTAGCCTAATACAGTTATATCTATAGAATAGGTATATTTGAAGAAAATAAAAGAAAAGGACATGATAATTGATCGTCTCGGGAATATGGAATTATCCAATAAAGTAATAAAATCGAAATGCTTTTCCCTCGTAGGACGTGGAGCAGCGTCGCGACCTGCGCCACATCGACGTCTGCTCGGTCGACCCACCCGGCTGCACGGACATCGACGACGCGCTGCATTGCCGCGAGCTCGATAACGGCAACTTGGAAGTCGGCGTGCACATAGCCGACGTGTCGCACTTCATCCGGCCGGGCACGGCCCTCGACAAGGAGGCCGCCCTGCGCGCCACCACCGTCTACCTCGTCGACAAGAGGATTGACATGGTGCCAGGTATGCTTTTTCATCAAGCTCTTACAAAGCACAAAAGATTACATCCGATTTCCATGTGCCCGCAGAACTTCTCAGCTCAAACCTGTGCTCGCTGCGAGGCGGGGAGGAGAGGTTCGCCTTCTCTTGCGTTTGGGAGATCGATCACGAGGCCAACATTATTCAGACGGACTTCTTCAAGTCGATTATACGCTCTCGAGCAGCTATGACCTACGAGGAGGCTCAGCTGAAAATCGACGACAGGACGCAGCACGATGCTCTCGCCAAGAGCTTGAGGTATCTGAACATGTTGGCGAAGAAACTGAAAAAGGGACGATTGGAGAATGGGTAAGGATTTATTTGCTATGATTTTTTTGACAAAGTTTGCCCGCAAAAAACATTTGACTGTATGGTATTCCTTCTCGGCAGAGCTTTGGTCCTGGCCTCGCCGGAGATCCGCTTCCAGGTCGACAGCGAGACGCACGACCCGATCGATGTCCAGGCGAAGAAGATTCGCGAAACGAACTCCATGGTGGAGGAGTTCATGCTGCTCGCCAACATCTCCGTCGCGAAGAAGATTCTGCAAGAGTTCCCAGAGTGCGCGATGCTGCGTCGGCATCCTGAGCCGCCACAAGCCAACTTTGACCCGCTGATCAAGGCGGGTCGCCACCAGGGCTTCGAGATCAACACTGGCTCAGGCATGGAGCTCGCCAAATCACTTGAAGCCGCGCACAAAGAGGATAATCCCTACTTCAACACGATGCTCAAGATCCTCGCGACACGGTGCATGATGCAAGCCGTCTACTTTACGAGCGGCATGGTGCAGGAGGCTGAATTCCATCATTACGGGTTAGCCTGTCCAATCTACACGCACTTCACCTCGCCAATTAGAAGGTCGGCCCAACTTATGCGAACGAGCATTCAAATTATTATTCAATTGCTGATTTTTATTCATTGTCTAAATATACAGGTACGCCGATGTGATTGTTCACCGACTCCTGGCAGTTTGCGTCGGCGCAGACGCCACATATCCGGACCTCCTGGATAAGAAAAAGAGCCATGGTCTTTGTCACAATCTCAACTATAGAAACCGAATGGCACAGTACGCCGGTAGAGCCTCAGTAGCTTTAAATACACATGTGAGCATAAACTTGGATTTCCAAAGCATACTTTATTATTTCCTTTGAAAGAAAAGAAAAGTAATCGCAGGCATATTGACGCTTTACAGTTGTTCTTCAGAAATAAAGTACAGGAAGAGGAAGGTTACATTCTGTTTGTTAGGAAAAATGCTCTTCAAATTCTCATCCCTAAATTTGGATTGGAAGGAACTTTGTATTTAAGTAAGAAGGGCGAAACCTCGCCAGTTACTTTCGTGTACGACGAGGAAGAACATACACAAAAATGGGGCGACATTATTTTCCGATCATTCGATCAACTTATTGTACAATTGAGTTTGGACCGATCAAACGTACAGCACGAGAAGTTGGTGTTTAAATTGGTTAAGCCAGAGGTGAGTTTTCATAAAACTATATTGAAATAATTCATTTTTACGTGATGTATTTATTTCAAAGAAACAAAGTTTTATTTGACATTTATTCAGTTCCTAGAACTAAAAAATAACATTTTGCTACTACACAAACAAATTTTAAGTAAATTTAAAACAACGTAAATAATTATAAATATAATCATACATAGATAATGGAAAGGAAAAAAAATACAATTTCACAGCGTTGTTACAATGCAGACCTCTTAGCGTAAACGAAATTGATTTGATATAATTGTCACTTTTTCTTTCTCTTTAATTATATAAGAATATTATTAATTACACATAGCATAGTATATTAAAGACTTTGACAACTAGTCAAATAAATTACAAACATTAGATTTTGTTAGTCTACCGCTTTATACATTTTATATATATATCACCTAACAAGAAGGGTCGTGTTAGTTGCTATTAAAAAAAATTAACCATTTCTCATTAGATTCCAGGTTTTAGTATTCCTTCTAGCAGCTCGGAACCTTCCGACGCTGTTGAAGTCGCTTCGGCTGCAGAGAAAGCACAGGACGAGACGATGCACACTTCCGTGGATGATTCGGCGGGTGGCAAGAGGAAGCAAGACGAGGACGAACCGGAGCCAGAGCCAAAGCCGACGGGCAAGGGGAAGAAGAAGAAGAAGAGGAAATACTGAGCGTCAATGTACATGGATGTGTATATATTTTCTTATTTATATAGAAATTGTTCAGCTGACTCTAGTGTATCATGGCTTGAAGTTCATGGAAATAACATTTTTTAACCTTGTTATACAAGTGCAGCGTCCGTCTGTGTCTCTCTGTCTTGTCTTATTTCGCAACCCACTCGTATGTGCCAGCACATAGTCAATTCAATGAATCATCCGTGGTATTTTGCCAGTCAAATTAATTTATCATATGATGTAAGCCATAGGAAGTCCCTAAATTTTTCTTTTATTACTACTGTGGATCAGGTGCCGTTCTCGCGTAGCCCAATTTCTGCAGCACTTGCTTGATTTCCCGGTAGATCGTCGGGTCTTCAATCGTGCTTGGAATCTAAAATAATAACAAAATGAGAAGAGCACAATAGCAACATCATCATCATCAAATATAAGCTTGGTACACACCTTAACGGTCTTGGAGCGTGCAAGATCCGCGATGGATTTCCGGCAGGTTTTGCCCGAGCGAGTTCTCGGCAGCGCCTTCACAGCTGCAGCGGCCTTGAACGAGGCGATTGGCCCTATGAGCTCCCTGACTCGCGCTATCAGTTCCATGTTGATTTCCTCCTCGTTCTTCCTCGTGTCTGTGACGATTGAACGATCATTAGTAAAAAATGTAATTTCTCAGTAATGAACTCGATGAAGTTGAATTGTACCGTTTATCGTGACGTATAGGCAAAGGGGGACCTCGCCCTTGGTGTGCTCGGGTACACCGACGACCGCGGCATCGGCGACGTCAGGATGCCCGAGGACGACGTCCTCGAGAGCGGATGTCGAGAGCCGATGTCCGGCCACGTTTATAACGTCGTCGTCGCGCGCCGTCACGTACACGTAGCCAAACTCGTCGACATAGCCGGCGTCCATTGTGTCGTAGTATCCCTGAGAAAGAAATATGAGTTCTTTATTAGCAATTTGCTGTGAATTTGGCGGAAAAAGGAAAATGTTTTCCTGGCTTCTTACGGGGTACTTGGAAAAGTAGATGTCTTTGAATCTGTCGTTAGCTTGATAGAGGGTGGACATGGTGCCCGGCGGAAGTGGCAGGCGGACGACTATTCTACCGAGTTCGTGCGCGTCAGCATTCGAGCCGTCTTCGCGCAATACTTGAACTGTGTATAGAAAAATGTCCGTTCACACTTGATCGTTAAAACAATGGTAAATAGATAATCTCACCATGATAGCCGGGGAAGGGCATGCCGGTGCTGTACTTGGGCGGACTGGTCGTGTGGCCGAGGCCGAGTGCGGTGGCCGTTATCGCGTGGCCAGTCTCCGTTTGCCACCAGTGGTTCAGAATTGGAACCTTGAAGACCTTCTCCGCCCAGGACTTTGCCTCATAATCGCAGTGCTCGCCCGCCACGAAGATCGTTCTTAGCCTAGGCGACAGAAGCAACGTTTATTTTCATCAATTCAAATGCGAGAAGAGTATTATAACTTCATTTTCAAATGTGCGTTTAAAAACGGGATTTTAAATAAATACAGCTCGCGCACTTGTCAAAATTATGAAAGGTGACTTACGATTTGGTCGTGTATTTCCTCCCTAGCAGCGTCTCCGGATCTGCCCTTCGTATAACTCTGAATGCCGTCGGCACGGTGAACAGCGCGTTCACTCTGTGCTGATCTATGATCCTAAAAATCCAAGTAAGCATAATAAGTCAGTCGTTCGACTGACGTTCTAACAACGCGCGTTCATGTCCGAGAATATAAATATAGACTCAATCGTCTTTACATATTGAAAAGAATTATAGCTATATGCAGCAATTCTTCGGCAAAGGTAAATGCGCGCGCTCGCGTAGGTGGCCGAATCGAATCAGCGGCAAATACGCGACTTTTCTCAGCTGCTAAAAGTTAGCCACGGGACGAGGGACGTCTTATCGAGTTAGCTGAACTCTCGTGACGTTGTCTCGGTCGTGGACGACGGACTGATTAGATTTTGATTTTTCTTCTCGGCTTCTCCGTACACCCGTTGGTCAGTAATGCGCGCACGAATGGATGACTTGTTTAGACTATTTTTCCATTTATGAGAATATACGAAAAAGCTATGCCGAGCTAGTAAAAAGTAGTTGAGCACAAATCCTCTTCATAGGACGCGCACCTTTGAATTTTGCTATATAGTATAGAATAAATGTTCGACATTTGAAAAACTTTACAAAGTATAGTAATAAAAGAAAATAAATGTATTAAATTCCGGTACCTGCCTCCGTGTATTTTGTAAGAAAGCATGTACAAGTACCTGAAGTACTGCCCGGCGTCGGGCGTCCTGTCAGGCTTGCCCTCGTACATGACACTGGTGATGCCATAGAGCAGGGGCGCATAGCAGATGTAGGAGAGCCCGACGACCCATCCGAGGTCCGAGGCGACCCACCAGACCGAGTTCTTGTCCATACCATATATCGTCTTCATGGTCCAGCAGAGGGTGGCTATGTGGCCGCCGATCGGCCTCTGTATGCCCTTGGGCTTGTCCGTCGTACCGGACGTGTAGAGGATGTAGAGGGGCTGATTCGCCTCGACTGGCACGCAGGGATGGAGCTCAGCGGTTTCGAGGATATCGTCCCAGTCGTACTGGCCCGGCTGCAGCGGTGCCTCCCAGACGCGCCGACGCTGGTAGACGACGCAGTGCGGCCGCGACACCGAGATCAACTCCAGCGCCTCGTTCAACATGTCAGTGTACCTGTATGTGCATTGCGCGAGGGTATAGCCATTAGAGCCGCAGGGTATAATTCTATACATAATATATTTTACACTTACCTCACGACTTTGTTGGGCTCGAGGCCACAGCTCGCGGCGATTATAACCTTCGGCTCGGCATGATCGATTCTCGTAGCCAGCTCCTTAGCCGCGAATCCTGAAACACACGCAGCGCATTTTAGCTCATGACAATCGACATGCTGTGGTGAAAAATACCTGCATTTCCGCACGATCAACGGCAAACATTTGCCTCCTTAATATTCAATTATACACACATATATATAGAGCCTCGCCGACGAATTAAGATAAGAATCTGGCTATTAACTCCCGCACCCCGTATAATGAATTACGAGTCGTTTGCGCCCTATTTATTTGCGCGATCCGAGGGGCGCGATATACTTATATACACCTACTCCCCTGCGCGGCTCTGTTTGCTCTGACTTGCGCAACTCGAAGCTATTTACGCATTTCCCTCATCATTTTTCAACCTTTTCGGGTGATCAATATTTAGGAGGAAGATTGCAATCAAGGGATTCTTCCGAAGGATCGTTCTTGGAAAAATTATTAATGAGACACGCTGAGCTTAATTGGTGTAGGTGTAATTCTTTTTAACACGAATTAAGTAAACTGAAGAAACAAACAAGCCTGTTAATAAACCACTTGACTACTTACGAAAGGAAGCTATTACGTGTAAAGGTATATGATGGGCGTACCTCCAAAGACGACGGAATGCACGGCGCCGAGCCTCGCCGTCGCGAGGATGGCGACTATCGTCTCGGGTATGAGGGGCATGTAGATGAGCACGCGATCGCCCTTGCGTACGCCCAGGCGCGCCAAAGCGCCGGCCAGCCTCGAGGTGCGCTCGAGGAGTTCGGCGTACGTCACGCGACGGATCGTCGAGGTGAGCGGGCTGTCGTGAATGAGGGCCGTCTTGTTGCCAAGACCCGCCGCGACGTGCCGGTCCACTGCGTTGTAGCAGGCGTTTGTCTCGCCGCCGACGTACCTGTGGAGCAAAGGATATCAGTGTATACAATATTCTGCACGCAGCTGACTATATAGCTCCTTTGAAAAATGCGCATCAGATGGAAGACGCGGAGACGGGCTTTTCTTTTCTTAAAAATCCCCGGCTCCGCGTAGTAAGTACCTTAAAAACTTCTTTTAATGTCCCTTTTCTTCGCCTCCCCCTTAACTTTCTATTACTTGGCAACTTTTAAACAATATTTGAGATGGCTACTAACTTTTCTTATATTGGCTTCGCAGCAGCAGCAGCAGCGTGACGCGTTGAAAAACTTTTTTTGATCAGAGTCAAAGCGCTTGCTAATTTGTTTCTCAAATATTTAATATTTCATCAAATTTTTCTTTAGGATCAAGATTTTAATTTTGTCTTTTTTCAGAAAAAACTAATCACGAAGCTTATTATAATCGTTAAATCCCCCGCAGCAGCTTACCATTTTGTGAAGGGCTCGTTGGAGTTGTCCAAGACTTTATCCCAGGGCTTGCTCCAGTCGATGCACTGCGCGACCTCCGCCCAAAATTCTTCGGGATTCTCAATAGACCGTCTGAATGTGTCTTCGTACAGGAGGCTCCGATAGCGGTTCTGATTGAGAATGTAATCTGAAAAAAGACATTTTTCTAATTCCTCACATGTTTTGAGCTGAATTCCTAATGAAGCATTGGAAATGTATTCAGATTTTTGTTTACCAGCCGCGTGCGCACGTGACTCTTTCGTGTGATCGCATGCGCAGCGAAGTCATCGTGTCATACTTTTATACGAATTCATGCGCGCGCGGGCCGAAAAATCGTCGCGAGCTTTTTTAATGTCAGGTCGTCGCCGCTTCGTTAATTCAGCAAGCGACTCGTTCTATTTTGGCTTAGGCGAGGTGCATTGTAAATGCGCTCCTACTATCGTCAAACGTATTGTTTTCGTGTGCGAGCGGTATGGGCACGCACGCGATTCCTCCACCTCCCCTCCAACCAGTGCCGATAAATTATTTAGCAGCGCATTGTTTACCCCGGCCGAATTCGCTTTTTTTCCAGGTTATAGAGCGCGCGCTTGAGAGAATGTGAAACTTATATAATATTGATGGCGCATTGAATGTTTATTCATTTGCTGTGTGCAGGAAGCGTGTCTCTTTTTACTAATAAAAAATATATGTACGACGTAGGCTGACAATTGTTCGTTAAAGCGTCAATTTATAAAGTAATAATTTTTTAATAATATCTATGAAAAATCTTTTTTATTATGACTAATATTCGATATACAAGATCATATGCAACTACATAAGTTATATTTTTTTATTCAAGCATCGTAATTAAAATTCAATCGAAATTTCGAAAATTATTTTTTACCGAAAGAAACTTTTAATATGATAATTATCGGATATGAACCGCGCATCTTTTAATGTAGGACGGTGTCACTCACAGCTGCACACGCACAGCGGGCATACTTCTTCCGCGATTTTCGAAGACTTCTCTTTACAAATTTTCTTTTCTTTAATTAAGTGCTGGCTTTGTTAGCCTCTAATTACTTTCTACCTCTGCCCTTTCTTCTTTTGATCTTGCATACGTATACTCTTCCGTTTATTATCTTCCCCTTACCATCTCCCACTCTTCTGAGTATTTTTTTTCTATTTGATATGTACATTTTTTTTTTAATTTTCAAGTCCGTCTCGTTTGCGCAAACATTTTTTTTTAATTAGAGACTTTGCACTTTTTACTTTATTTCTGTTTGTAAATTTACTTGTATTGTCAAGTCTCTAAAGTTTGCGGAATTGTGTAACGTTTGAAAAAGCATTGACAATGATTTAATGAAGACCAAGTACCTGCATTGAAACCAAGTCAACTGTATGAAGTAACAAGTCAAACAATGATTTTGATTCATGCAAATCGATCTTGCGTAAGAATTTTCGACATTTGAAGAGCCTTTCTCCAGCAAGTATGCATTAAATGCATTACATTTGAATGAAATGAATTATTCAAATTACATTAAAGCGAAGATTGACGGGACGCTTTTTCGAATTTGGTGTCACTTCCGCGGACGACTTTCAGCATTCTGTCCGATAATACTTTGTAAACATAATAAAGTATTGTCATTGTAATGATTGAACCAAGATATTTATTGATTTCAAGTAAAAATATAAAAAAATGTATCAAACTAAAGATATAAGAAAATGAGTGAACCAGTTCTTATAAAAATAAGGCATATTGAATTTGAAAACTATAGGTGTATTCTGAATTTATAATTAATAGCAATTATTGCAGCTGTATAAATTATATTTATTGTAATTAGATTGTAGCTGCAAACTTTGTCAACGATAAAGTCTAGAGGAAGCTTGTGCGAAAGGGAACACTTAAGGAAAAGTATTAAACAATAAAGGTAGAGATTGTAAATTTCAAATACATATTTTAGATTGCATTTCGAAAAATATTTACAAATCAATCTTTTTAACACGAACCATTAATTCATCCGTACTTGTTTATAATAAATGGCATGTCTGCATTCTTAAACCGATGTTATTCATGTAATTATAGTGTTTTCAATCTTTAAAACTAACGTACATTGATAAAAAATTGGAAAGATGTTAAAAGCCAAAAATTAACTTAAAAATGTGTTTCGTGTTGCCTACCCTCGGTATTTTTAATATGTTTAGTAAAATAATTAAAAGTTGAAAATAGTTTTTGCAAATAGTACATTATAAAAAGCATCGGTAAGATGGAAATGTCTATAGGGAAGGTTATAGTTTAGTGGGATTATACTTTGGGATCGAGACTCACCGTCGCTCCTAATCTTGGGCCTGACGATCTTGGCCTCGAATCCCTCCTTGTCCGCGCTCTCGGACTTGGGCTCGAGAAAGTCTGACTGCACTTGGTTCAACATGTTGAGGACGTGGATATGTGCAGGTTCTCGTCGGCAGTTGTCTGTACAGGGCAGCGCAGTCAGAGAGCGTAGTACCGATAACGCCGGCGCGTCCACAGGGTCGGGTCCATCCACCAGACTCGGGGCAGACGAGGCGCACACACACTCGCGAGGGGACGCGCACACTGAACTGCTGTATCGCCGGGACGATCGCCGGCCGAGGTGAGACTGCCGGCGTGTCGGGCCGCGGGCACCCGTAAAAGTACATACGACGGGCGGCCCGACCCTTGACACCCGCAGTCCGCGTGGGGGGAGGAGAGCCACGGGCCCGACGCGGAATATGACGCATGTGCGAGCATTTCGCTTATTTAGCTAACTAGTCGCCTCGCCGCAACAAGTAGCAACTTCACTTTCCAAAAATGACGGACGATCATGAGCCTCTCTCGCGGTAGGACACAACATTTATATTTATTTTACCGCGGCTTCGTTCACTTTCTTCTCGCAACGACTACTCGCATTTATCTCTGCACTGATGGAAAATTATTAACTCGGCCAATTTCTCGTTAAACTTTGCCTCTCCCCCCCCCCCCTTTTATGAACTATAAAAGAATTGATCATTGCCATGTGTCATATACACGCGTGTCGTAAAGCTTTTACTGTTTCCAACTTGCTGGAATTCGACGCATTGATGCCGGAAGAATTACGATTCTTTATAGGCTCTCCCGTCGTCTTCTCTGGAAACAATTTTTTATACAACTTTTTGTTCTCTAATTAAACTTTTTAACATTTAACCTACCAACCACTGTGCGCAATCTAATTTTTTTAGACTCTAGTAATTCATAGCAGAAATAATCTAGTCGTCAACATATATACGAATGTTGTTGCTTTTGTTTCTAACCATGAATATTCAGTTCTTTTGTTGATTCGGTTTCGCTTTGGTTTACGATATTTTTCCTCTCGTGTCAACTACTTCCTTGTCTCTCTATAAACAACGACATATATCGGTATCACGAGGAAAGAAATCATCTTTCCAAAATGATTTCAGTAAGTTGTTTCATTAAAATTATTTGAAATCAAATCAATTACATTTCATCAACGTCAATGTCAATGATGATCATCTTTTAAGGTAAAAATTCGAAAGAATTTACGCAGAAGACTATAATATTTTTACTAAATTATTTTTATATAATATATGAGATAAATGTCTGAAAAATCATATTTTTCTGAAAATTAAAATATAGAAAATGACGTTATTTAAAAGAGCCATAATTTCGATAAATAAGCTAAAAATTGTACAGCAATAGCCGAATAATTGTCTCAAATCATTCGGAATTTTATTTTTCTATAATATAGTAGAGCATATTTATTTTTAATTTTTTTAGGTGGGAATTTTTTTTTTTAATTTGCGTTCAATATTAATAACTTTTGTGTTTTCAATGACCCTAATTCGGAATTCGCAGTATCGAATGTGGAAATTATTTTGATCGATATTAGATTTTCTGGAAAAATTCCCATCTAATATTTTACCATTTTGACAAAATACCTCCCCCAGAAATAAGCTATATGATGATAAACAAATGTCTGTGCATTTTAATCAGTAGTGATTGACAAAAATTTGAGAAAAAATTTCAACCGGATTACCATGTCCCCTTTTTGTATAAAATTTGTATGTAATTATACACGACTTATAAACAAAGTTAGTATGCAACAAAGTTTACATGTCAGTTGGTTAATTAAAAATTAAAATATTTTAATCGGTCAAGATCGGTCGATCTTGAGATTGATAAAAAGCCAGTGCAATGTTTTTTACACTCGATTGAAATCGAGCACTTATTTCCGTAGCTAGCTGTATGTATACGTAATGAAGAAAAGTCGGGACTTTTGATAGTCGAATTTTTGGCGAATAAATAACAGAGCAGTCTTTCTTCGAACGAAGTACGCACAGAGACACACGCGCGCACGCAGGGGAAGAAAGGGAGCGTGGGTCTCTGCCTATTTCCTCGGCCTTAAGCGCATCTCACCGATAAGTAAAACCGTGCACGTCGCCGTCGGCTTTATTTAGCTCAATCGAATTTGCCGCGCGCGCACTCGCGAAAAATTGTGTCGTCGGCTTGCTGCGCGCACACGACGTAAACACGGCCGCGAGTAGAATTACGCGACTATTGTCGATCGTACAAGGCGACGGATACTGCGAGAAGTGTTGTAAAAGAAAATATTATTTCGAGCTGCAATATACTATTATACTTTTTATTTTTTTTACTTGTTTTGATCAGCAGTTGACTATGATGTATAGTGCTGATGAATACGTTATTATATATGAATATTATTAGACTATACTTGAAGTTATAGTTGGTACAGCATTTTTCGATTTAAAAAAATCAGTTTTACTCAGGTTCTTAGCACCTGAAAATGAATGAATGAATCTTGTTGAAATTATTTGCAAATTTTGAAATTCAAAACAGTTAAAAAATTTCCATTGCTTAGAAAAACATTAAAGCTATTGAAATCGACATCGAAGATGTCAATTTTTGAGACTCATTATAATGCAAGCAGAAGTTAAATTCGTATGAATTTGTCGAGATATAACGTGACATAGCAAAGTATGACACAGAATGTAATCGACAGTTTTATAAAAAATATGTATATGCAATTGAATCGATGATTTGAATCAAACGAATAACTATTAATAATTAATTTAATGTTTAATACAGTAATACAGTTATAAGAAATCATGCAAAAATCCTTTATCAAATAAACATAACTTTTCTGATAATTTTCCAAAATATTTTACATTAATATATCCTTCTGCACTAATAAAATCTGTAATACTGCAATTCGAACCTTTTCATCAGCATTACGCTTTATTCTAAAGCAAATTTTCAGCTTTAACAATATCAAATTCGTTCTTCGCGACAGTTCATTCGCCAGGGGAAGAACACGCACCTCGGTGACAAGTTGCGCTTCGTCTCCTTCGTCTAGTGGGAAATTATCCGTGCGCAATGCTCTTTCTCGAGTATCCTACGCGAACAATCAGTTTTCATTTTCGTTTGCATCTTCTCGCCTATATGCATGCCGCTGATAAATAAGTCTACCGGGAAGAATTGTTTATTTTTTTCTAAAAAACATATATATTTTTATATGTCTCCGTATTAGAGAGCATCATTTTCACCGCACATTTTGTGCTGTAGCAAAGCTAGATTAACTTAGTGTCTCTGAATTATTTATGAATCTTAACTGAAAATAATTAATTGAAATTTATTTTAATGAACCGAAGCTATTAATTATGTTAAATGATTCATTTCACTTATCTCATGATAAAAACCGTATATGTACCTTTACTGCGTCTTTTTTCATTTGATTTTTATTGCGCGATTTTGTTTTTCTCTAATGCCATTTCAATTGTTAATTAGCCAATACGCAAAGCAAAAGCAAATACTCGCACGAGTACGAGGAAATAAAATGCTGAAAGTGAGAAAAATAAAAAGATTTGAAAAAATATCGTAGTGATATCATTTGTCGATCTGACGCGAACTGCCTGTTCGACTATACTCCTACATTCGAAATCACAGCTGGTTGACGATGGACAAAACGTATACCTCGTTTTTTCCATTGGTGTCCCGAACAGTGGAAATTCCCTATTGTATTATTCAAAACGGATAAAATTGGGTTTAGCTTGATATGCTTCGAGGAATACACTTTCGTGTCCTAAACATTTATTATTTATCAATAATGGTTGGTTTTAATAAGTTCGTTGTAATAAACAGCTGTTCCAGTAGCTGATTTAGTTGTTGCCATTTGGTATAAGCTTTTAAACACAATGAAAAGCGCGTTTGAATTTTGCTAGTAATCCAAAAAGAAATCAACGTCCGAAGCGGTTTCCCTCCTTCCCGCCGCGTTCGGATGAAAAGCGATTCACCACGAAAAGTTATACGGGAAAAGTGACATCACATACACACTCATTGGTAGACACAGACAGACGCGCACACATATACATGTAACTGGGAATCAGCTTATATACCTTTGCGCTTCATTGGCCAGTGGCGGCGTCAGATCGATTGTTGCGTCACAGTCGGCGTGGGCGCGCAAGCCCAAGTGCGGGGGTGGTTGTAGAGCTGGCTGGTGCGGCGGGTAACCTGTTGCTCTCTCGGCTCGCGTATCCTTCCTCCTTCCCATTTGCATCTCTTGCATTTTCCAGTTTTTTAACTCCGACAATGGGGAGGGAAGTAGGCCAGCCGTTGTCGAGTGCTGCCAGTGTCTCTTTGCTTCTTTGTTTTTAGAGAAGGTTGTAGTGTTTTCGTACTATGAGGACATAGCTGGTGTGAGCTATCTAGGCGCGTTGCACGATAGGCGTCAAAGTTCAAATCGAAGAGTTTCACTATACCTATGTCACTGATCATATTGAAGCTCAAATTTTCAATGTCAAATATCTCAAAAAATTTTGCACACATGTTGTCTACATATCCAAACTCATTTTATACTAACAATATAAGTATATATTAAATAAATAAATCTGACTAGTTCGCATGCGTCGCAATCGCCAACAAATTAGCTCTCAAAGTCTTGACGTTTTATAATCCTTTGCGAGCCGCGCGTTGGTATCTCCCGTGGGAAAATATTAACTCTCTTGAGCCGGCAATGCAGGCACGTGTGCGTAACTCGCGAAGACTGGCGCGTAAGCGCGCGCGCGCGCACGCACGCATGCACCGGAAAGAGAATTCAATCTCGAAAGTATTTACATTTTTAATACCACGACTGCGTTGTTTTCTCTTCATGGGCAGTGTGTTCTTTTTGTCTAGAGAAACTGTTAACTAGATTGTGAATACTCGATGATTCATCAACTTGTTATTTTATAACAGAATCTATACGTAGAAGTTCGTCAGTCGTGTAGAAAAGTTGAGTGTTCGAAGAAAATTTGAGATAGAGATGTGTAAGCTATATTAAATTGCCGCATTGTCGGCTTAGCATAAGGAAATTAGTTTAATTCATTTAAAACTAAATCCTATAAGAAAGTAAAGCAAGGAATAAAATTTTTCATTTCGTCATACGGCCGCGATTTTTCACGAACGGAGCGCGCAATCTCCGCGATTACTATATGAATCTGAGAAAACTCAAGAATTCAATTTCAGTAAGAGGCGTAGGATATGCGTGAAAAATGATAGAACGAATCGATTTTTAGTAAGCGAATTTCGAGTCTTTTCATTACGAGGAAGTTACCAAGTTCTGTATCACTGCACTGGATTGGAAAAAATGTGAAAATATTGTAAGTAAAAGAAAGCGGGACTTTGTAATTAAAGATTTTTAGTGCGTGGATTACGTATTAAAAATGTTTCATTTACTTGTAAGCATTTTTGGAAAAATATAATTAAATTTATCAAGTCATATAACCAATTTCGTCGTATATGAATAAGAATGCTCGGATATCTTGTCAACAATTTACATTCAAATGTATGAATTTGAATGTATTAAAATTTAAAAATTGCAAGTATATTTATTTTCGCCAATTTTCCAATTACAGGTATACACCGTTGTTTTAAAGACGAATAAACTTGCAATAGAGGAGGGAAAATTGTTTACTTTTCTGAATTCGAATGACTCTGCCACCGAGTGCTGACAGCAGATTTCACGCGGGGCGAACATTGAAAATGGGTCGTGCGCGTTAGACATGCATGGAAAAAAGGACACACGTATATGTAGGAAGAGGGAGAGAGAGAGTCATATTTGTTCATTATTATTTATCGTCTTGCCGGAGTCCAGCGATGTGAAAATTCTTAAATTTGACGTTCAACTTGGTACGGTTATATGCGCTTTTCTATACATATTAATTGAGTCGTCCAAGATCTATTTTTAGACAATTTAGATTTATAAAAATCCCATGTTATATTAAATTTATATAGTTACTCATGGATTCTATTATCTATGATAAGGGACTTGGCGTTTCAAAAGTATTACAGTCTTTATCTAGTTATAAAATTTTATCATGTTTGCTCATAAAATCCTCAGTCTCTCGACGCGGCTTGGCAAGAAATATAAATCCGCAAGTATTTTATAAAATAAATTATCGTAAAGCTTGAGTTGAGTAATAAAGAGTTTGAAAATTTGAGTAAAGGAATATTTTGGTACGTCTTTAAAAAAAAATTTCTCGCATTCCACGCAACAAAGTAATGTTGTTACAGAAAAAAGTTGCGCAAGTCAGAGAGAAAAATATTGTCTTTCACGCAGTGGATTTGTAAGCTTTTAGAAACGTTTGTGTACCACGAGATTTTTATCATCAAGTATATAAAAAATTCTGTCTCACTGTATAAAAGTCGGTCACGAAAGCCGGCGGCCTACGCCATTAATAATGTGAATCCCTCTCTCCCCCGAAACGAAAGGTAAAGCAAGTAGTCCAAGACTAATTAAAATCGAAGCTGCGCACGTGGGGCGGCTGATTTTCAAGGCCATTAATTACCCTCTGTTTGATTTAATTATCGCCAACGCGCGGCGGATATTCTCGCGCATAATCAGACTCGCAGGACTCGCCCGCGCGTCTTGAGCGCGAAGAGATAACGCCGAGGATTGGTAAATTGAAACGAATTCGTAAACGTGCGCGCGCGCGCGTTTAGTACAGCGGAATAAAGCGAGATAAAATTAGGGAGTGCAAAGAGGGGGATAGACAGAGAAGAAGGTCGATTGATTTGTTTATCGCACCGGGCGTAATAAGTGAATTTGAGCAGTTGCTGATGTGTCGAAGTGGCCTCGAGAAGAGGCGGATCTTTGCGAAGGTGAATGGCTGCATCTTGTTTAGCGTGTACGAGATACGTACGCATCAAATTACACAGAATTTCGTTTTCGAAAGCGTTCTCTAATATTTCTCCAAGAATTGACACCAGTTATTGATTTAACTGAAATAAATGGTGCCTATTTAATTGCGACAAGTTTAGCTTTCGCGGGAAAGCCCAAGACTGATGATCGCAGAAAGAGAGCTGCGGGGCTATAGTAGCGCTGAAGAGTAGGAGTATGGTAGAGGTAAGAAATGGAGCTGATGCACACGTAACTGCGCGTAACTGCGACAACGGCACACGTATACGTATAGTATCCATTAGCGCGTGAGGGCAGGAGCAATTATCGGGGCGACGCTCGCGTCGGATGCGATTAGCGCGGCGAAGAATCCTAATGGGCCACGGGGCGGCGGCCACCTGATGCTCCAGGCACGCGCGCGCTCCAGGCCGAGATTTGATGCCCCGTAATCAGCGCCCCGCCATATAGAGTTTCTCGCGGTAAACCGCGTGGACCTTTGACCGCTCGCTAGCCAATCGCCGCGCCAACTTTTACCGCTACTTGCTCTTTAGTCGACAAAAAAAAACTAAAGAATTTTGGCGGTTGGTTTTAACTTAAATTTATATTGCCATTCTTCTTGTACATAGGTGTACATAATATACAAGAATGTAAACAATATTCTGGGGAAACACATTGCAGTCACAGCAAAACCTTTATCACTTATCTAAATTTGACCTGATTTTCCTCAAAGTTGTTAATTAATTCTCTTAGGATTATAGCAAGTTTTTAATATGCAAAGTCTTACGTTAGAAATGCGCTTAAAAGCTTATATTATAAACTTCTTTATCGTTAGATAAAAAGATTGTTATTTATTTGAAAAGTTCAACTTTGTTTTTTGATACATATATCATATTTAGTTTAATTTTACTCATTCACCTGATTGATTTTAATTTCATTTTATGTAAAATACAAATTCTGTGACTTTCAATATTCACTGCAATAAACAGTCTGATTCAAACGAGTAATGTCTGTTTTCAATCGCGTGCAATGTATATTTTACGATTTATTATTAAGAGGAACGTACGTCTAAAAAGGTGTACTGATATGCAATGTGAAAAAATGTTATACGTGTGTATCATCGTTTATAAGAAAAGGTCAGGATATTAGAAGTAACTTTTCGTTCACGCCTAACTACAGGAGCTTAGAGAGATATGATTCGGGGTAATTGAAGTACAAGTAATATATATGAGGACACGAGAACAGTACAAAGATCCCGATCCGGTCAAACGGTGGAGCGTCATATGTGCTAAGGATATATAAATACGTTTTCTATTTGGTACAAGTAAAAAACTAAATTTGATTTATTATTGTCTTGCTATTTTATCTCCAGAATTATGGTAAATTCAGGAATAAGGATAGACATAATAAATGTCTTATTTACAAGATTAATTTTTGAACATTTAAGGTGGTTTTACAACTAGTGATTCTGAGGCCAAAATAAGCTGAAAATAAAAAATAAAAAAATGTAGTCATATGCGCGCGTTCTTTAGAGAGGATTTAAAATCAATTTCAAATTTTCGTGCTTTTTTTCGAGACAACCAATCACAAAAAGTTTTATCATGCTTCACCTAAGAGGCCATTATTATTTTATAAGAGGAAACAAACTACTTTTAATTAATGAATTTTTATTATTTGTCCACGTACGTGGACAAAATTATAGTTTTTATTGTGATAATATCTTATATAATAACTAAAATATACCGTATACGAATATCAGTTGGTTTTATTCACTAAGAATGTATAATTTATTTATTAATACTTAAAAAGAATCAAAATTTTCACTTTTAGTAAAATAAATCGTACAGGAAGATGTTAATAATATTTGCTTCAAGAAATCTTATATTTCCAACTCTTCCTGCTATAACCGCATGAATTTCAAGTAATTTAGGGGCTGTCCCATGAAAATCCATCGAATGGTTTTCTCAAAAAACTATATGCTAATGGCAAAATATTGAAAATGCTATATCTCTAAGTAAAATTGGCATACAAATTAAGTCTTGGGCCATTTTTATCAGAAATTGTGTGTATTTATAGTATGTATATTCTATATTGCTAAACTACATTTGTTTAAGCTGATTTTGGCCTCAGAGGCCACTAGGTGTAAGACCGCCTCAATACAAATTGCTCGAGTAACAAAAGTAGTTATAGCGTACTAAGATAGAGCGATGTAAACAAAGTAGCTGTAAAGTTGTTTAATCAGCCATAAAACCTAACACGAGATTGACGAAGCTGTATAATTATAAACTAAATTGCATCATGCAGGCGAGTACCTATGTCTTGCAATACATTCCTGGGAATATTGCAAAGCCAAACTACATGCTCAATAGGTTTATTTCTACTCAAACAATTTTTAATGAAAATTTTTTCATTCGGTTTCTTGTGATATATCTATATATGTATATATTTATAAGTTTAAACTGAAGATGTTCTTTTGATTGATACTAAGATCCCTTACCTCCCTTTAAACTTTTTTTTTTATTCTACGGTTAGGCATAGCTGATTTCCTACAAATGAGTGATGTTGTCTGACATTGGTCAGACATGTCAAAATCGCGCATTTGTCACATTGTACGAGCACACATGGCTTAGATAACAAGCTATTCGCTGTTCTGTAGTTCCCGAGTACAACTATTTCGTTTTTCAATGATATTCAAATCTTCAATGATAGATATCTACTTTCTCCGATATGACATTTCTGATCTATTTATAAGAAAATTGCCAAAAGAAATACTAGTGAATGGTGTTAGACTGTTGTATCGGCAAGAAACGGTAGGGAAAGCTTAAGAAAGAAGAAATTGAAGCTGGTGAAAATGTGAATAATTGGTGGGAAGGGGGGGGGGGGAGAAAAGGAAGGTGTACGCACGGAGTGGCGAAAAGGTGGAGTGCGCGCGCGTGTATACGCACATCGCGGGGGCAGCTGAGCCACGAGCGCGCGCGCAGCGAAGACGACGCCGCCTTCGGCGCCATCGCGTATTTAAGGGCTGATGCCGGCGGCAGAGCCGTCACTGCTACCCTCAACGCTCGCGACACTGCACGCAGGCACGCACACGAAAAAGCAAGGGCCGACTTCTTCTCTTCTTCTTCTTCCTCTTACTCCCACACCACTTCTCTGCTACTCACCGTTAAGCAGAGTCTGTGCTGATACTGCTGCTGGTTGCGCGAGCTGACTTTGGCAATCTACCTGCACGACAACGGGTGAGTCTTTTACGGACACAATTATTGGATCCACGTGCCCGCGCGAATCATTTTTTTATTTCGATGTTGAACATTTCGACGCGAAAAATATTTTCATGTGCTGGTAGGAGCAATTTTCGTCGCTCCGGGGGGGATTTTCGCGCCGCGGGAACACCGTCTAGAGATAACTCGCGAACAGAAGTCATTAAATGAGAATTAGAGAACGTAGCCCGACCGCATGAGACGAACAAAACTCCTCGGCACTTTCTCTCTCTCGCTCTCTCTCATATTGTCTTCAAGTACGAGTTTATGCGGGTAAAACTCTGAACGCGCAAAATAAGAAAGTACCGTGGGACGAGGGGTAAAAAAGAGATAAGTAGTTTCGTAAACTTCGCCGTCGCGGATGCGGTTCAAAAGTGGCGCGCTTTATACTGTGCTTTTCGTTGCTTCTGTTCAGTTTTATTTTTATATTGTTCAACATGGGAGGGCACCTTTGTTACGACAATTTTTATTGAAATCCGTTGATCCAAAAGCTTTTTGCGGCGAATAGTATGTCGGATCTAATACGATTTCGGATGGTCGGATTTGAATAAAAGTTATATTGACGGAGTTGAACACAAAAATTTACGTTTCAAGATATACTGTACCAATTTCAGTTGTAACATATTAAAATGAAAGTTTTACGTTAACATAAATCGAAAATGATAAAAATTGCCATTTCTGATTATAAAAGTGAGACACTTACAATCAGACATGGTAATTTTTACTATATTATTTTTCAACGTGCAAGTGAACCATACCATTACTAAATTTTCTAGTTACGAGAATGCTGAAAGATAATCTGCAAAAAAAAAAAATTTAATGAAATCGCGATACACAAAATAAAAAACAGAATGAAAAGATTCGTTGTTAAATACTTGTAAGAAATTTAATTATATATGATGACATTATCTCTGCCTTTTAAAATAAAAGGATGCTTTAACTTTATAATAATTTAGTGTTATTACATCACCGTATATAATTATACAACGAAATTGATATTACGATGAAGTATTTGAAATTGCGCACGTAAAGGGCGAAATTTCTCAGAGTAAACCTGTTGCGCAAAAACTCGTTGTGTGTGCACGAGGTATATTAATATAATGCCGTGTTATTGAAGCAGAAAATAACTTTTATAAAATACTTAGAAATAATTCAATTCTATGGGTCTGAAGTTTGCATTCTTGGAATGCAACGAAATAATTTTTTACGATCGATTAAAGTTATTAAACAATGGAAATTTTATCTAAACCTTTGTTTTAAAGTTATTTTATGCGGCAAATCACTAAATCTACTCGCAAAATCAATATTATTTTGTAGAAACGTGAAGTAAAATGAATTATTTTTTTATTTCGTTGCATTCCAACGTTGCAAACTTCAGACCCATTAAATTCTTGATAAAAATGAAATAACTATATTCGCTGGAAATTAGTGATGGTATACGGTTGAATTTTTTCTCGTTATGTGCTACGGTAATGAAAGAAAAACGTTTTCGGTTCAGTAACAAATTCTACTTTTTAAATAATATTTGGAAATTTTTATAAAAGCACTAAAATTTAATTATATTGTTTCTTTTTATATACATATATGCGTCCTCAAAATAAAATTTTTTAACTAAAATAATAAAGGTTTAGAAAAACTTGTGTAACATGTAAGATCAATTTTTATTATCTAAAAATTACAAAGAATAGTAGTTGAGCATTTTAAACGAAGAAAATATTAAAAATTGTTTTACTTTTTAAAAATTTATCATTTTTCACCTTATCTGCAACTTTCATCTATACTCAAACGCGCGATCTACGCTCGCGGAGATGAACTGTGCTTTGACTACAACTTTTGAAATAAACAAACAAACATCACGTTGCCATACTACAGCTGTGGCAGCGATGACAACGCTGCCGACCAATCAGATTGCGAATAAAACTCTAATTGAAAAATATCCATTAATTTTAATAAAGAGGAATATATCAATGAAACTTATGCGTATTTATTTAAACAGAGCTTTACCGCGCAAATGAATCGAGTTAGAAGTCGGCCTTATAGTCATTCGTCACATGGCAAACTTTTAGCAATAATAACATCACTTGACGCATTGCAGTAAGTTATCGAAAATAACAAAGAAAATAACTAAAAAGAGGTTTTAAGTAATAGATCATTGATTTCTTGACCATTTCACTAGGGAGAAATAAGTTCATTAGGTAATATAGTTTGTCGCAAGTATTGTCTGTGTGTCTTGAAATAAGGGACCCTATTAATATTCCATAAAATCTCCAGAAAGTAAAACCTCGCTACAGCAACAACGATAACACAAGCACTAACCGTGCCTCCGTAAATTTTTGAGAGAGCAGCCATCTCCGGCTTGTAATCGAGGGCGACACGGTTTCTGGACGTTGGCAAATTCGGATGGAGCTGGATAGCCGGTCGTGCATTAGCTGTGGAGGAAGGGCGGGGGGCTATAAATAGGAACGTGTCTTAATACCGCCGGAGCACGGTCGGAATCAATTATTATTATGTCGCGCGCGGGTATACGGGCGACGGTATCAATTATTCTTCCGGGACAATTAGCGTTCTCTATTTGTTAATCCGGCTAGGTATGGGACAGCGCGGTGAATTTTTAATGTTGCCGGACCGAATTCTGCCCGATAGAATTTAGCTAAGTGCAGAAGAATTTACTCCAATTCGGTGGAGGGATATCACATATAAGTTTTAAGCTGGCTTGGGAACTTTATTGCGAATTGCGACGAAAGCCTTGTAAATTTCGCCAATGTGTACCAATGCTGCGGGGATTGTTATTGCGGAGAAAATACTAGAAGATTACCTCGCGATTGAATTCGGAGAATGGGAGGGAATTTTTTACGCCTGCTTTGTTGCTGTCTTTTGTATTTAAGTCTATGGTGCAATTTGCAAAAGAAAATAAAAAATAATTAATGATAAAACTGTAACTATACTTATCAATTTTTTGCCGAAAGTAAATGTTTTATATTTTTTCAATTAGTATATTTTTCCAAGCAATTTCCCCAAAGGCTTCATAAACCTTGAGTAGCATGGTTGTTTCCAAGATTACTTTATTATTGCCATATGTAATTTTATTGAACTTACTTTTATTAGTAAAGGATCTCATGTATATAAAAGCTTTTTAGCGAAATGAAACTTTCTTTTACCAAAAATGAGATTTTATATTTATATACAAAAGCTATACACAAGTGTAATATATTCGCTTTCTCTCTCTCTCTCTTTTCAACGTTCGCAATTACAGCGCGACAACGCTAGATTACCTTTTAAAATGTGAACAGAACAGCTATGATTGCATACACAAACGCACATGCATATGCCCTATCAACTAGTATGTACAGAAATACTTTCGAATTAAGTTTATAAAGCTCGTCGAAGGTGTTTTCCCGGCGTTTGGGAATTGATGGGACAAACGATGGGCTGATAACGAATCGCGTCGTTGGAGGTGATGATAAATGTAGTTATGAATACTAATTTTGTATGCGCTTACTTTCGATGGAAATTTCGAAACGAAAGAATTTATGACTGGAGAGAAGAGAACTGTGGTGGGTGGTAATAGTAAAGATTTATTGAAACCTATAATAATATATACATTATATATATATACTTTTAAAATTATGTACTTAAACATTTCAGTCCTTTTATGCACAGATGTAAAATGTATATATATTTCTGTACAATTTATTATTTATGAAATTTTACAAAACTAATTAGTTTATTTATTGTCACACTGCACAGCAGGCATAAAATAACATAATTGCGAAAGATATTAAGAATATTTACGCAGACAGTGTGTAGCGCGTGAAATTAAATAAATTAAACGCGCGCACATTAAACTTTGCTTTCACGCGCTACTATTGAAATTATCAAACGAAAAGTTATCATTCTGTTTTTGTGCTGTTAAAGTAGTTCTACACTTCTCGCGCGCATAGTTCGGCAATCTCGTGTTTTCGCGTGAGCGGAAACTTTAGCACACATGTACGCGCCCGCCAGGGGAAGCGCGGGCAAAAAAATGGCGTGTAAAGTTTCGCGCTGCAGCTACTAAGAAAAGTTTCGAGGGCCGAAGTTTATAAATTTTATAAACTTCCAACTGGGGACCAGCATAGCTTTTTCAGTAAATCGGAATTTTGTCTCTGAATCAAATCGTGCGAGGAATTTTCATATCTCATGTCTGCGCATTTGAGGACTGTTTTAACCACTGACATAGAAAATTCTACTTGTTCTAAAGCTTTTCAAACTGAAGTTTGACTTGTCTATAAATTTTAGCATTTAAACAAGTAACTTGACTTTCTTTTTGTGGTAATAAGTACTTATATCATATAGGTTGTTTGCACCAATCGAAAGATTTTCTAAAACATGTGTATGAGTCAACAGAATGAATTTCTTCTTCTCGTGGTATCTTGCGTCCATAAAGGAAGGGGAAAAAGAAGGAAAACAAAGCAATAACTCATGCTCCTGGTTGTTTCAGTATCAATTCGCGCGACGGGATATAAAGGCGGCGCTCGCTCCCCGGGGTAATCGTCCTCGGCATTTTCAATCATCTTAACGGGCTAATCGAGGACTTTATTCTCCCGTGCAAATACTGACTCCTTTTTAGCCCTTTTACGGAGGTGGCTTTCTCTCTCTCTCCCTCTGTCTCTGAGTTTACAAGCTCGTATATTTTGTGATAGTCGAGCGTGAGGTAAACACGTCGACATGGATCGTGATTTCATCGATTTATAATATAGTGTACTTGTCACTCAGATATATATCTTAAAAAGCAAATACGCTCACAGAGAAAATATATTCACCGAGAAATTAACATTTAGAGAAATATTTAAAAGTCAGCTTAAAAGTAATACTCGACAAAGCACTCAACTAAAAAATGAACACTCAAGTTTAGATTGATACTAAAAATCTTAGTGTAACACTACTTAAATTGAATGTCTATCCTTATCCAAATTCACGCTCAAGTCAAGAATTTAGTTATTTTTCCGTAAGAGTACGCGGGACAAAACATAATAAAGTTCGATTCAAGGTGTCCGCCCGCGGTCGGATTTCCAATTGAAATTCGACGAGACAGAGCCAGGAGTAAATCACACGGGGAAACTTGCTTTCCAGCTACTTCCTTTGGATTTAACTTCCGAGAAAATAGCATTTTATAACTTTTTAAATATGTAAATACCTATAGTGCACAAAATAACTTTGGAATCAGATAGATTTCGCAACTTTTCTCGTACCCGGTATTAAATGTAATTTTTACCACAACGAAATTTATGAAATGACTAAAATACTTATAAAATAAAGGATATCGTTTTAAAGAAAAGAAAAATCATTTCATCTTCTTGAAAAAGAGAATGAAAAACATTGGCGCACCCTTTTAGTGATCTAGGCGCGACAATTCGACGACCTAAACGCCGTTTAGCTTTATATCGCGAGAATCGGCTGAATTTTTACGTCACAGAAGTAAATCGACGACATAAAGCGGAGAAGAGCATCGTCAAATACGACGGAATTAAACAAGGCATCATATATTGCCGATGGATTTTTTGCTTTATTTACATTCATTTTGTTTGTCTGTGATTTTTTGCTCCACTTCTCTTGGTCGTGTCGCGATTCAGTATGTTACATGGATTTCATTTAGAGTAGAGAGAAATTATTTTCGCTTTTATTCTTCAGAATGATCAAAGAGGTAAGGTGTTCTTGCATTATTAAAGAATATCTGCCTCAGATATTTTAAAAACAAATATAATCTCAATACAATTTAACCCCGAATTGGATTTTTAGGTGTCAATCATTTACTTAAACACAAATATTGAAGTGATGTACATTATACAATAAGATTTACGCATAAAAAAATCTATCGTTCGAGTTTTTAAATGGTATTGCACGGTATTATCTAGAAAAATCGTTGGAAGCTCTGTAACAGCGCATTCAATCAAACCACGATTTAAAAAATCGAACTTTTCAGCCGAAACCGTATTCCCTTGTAAATCAATATCATTCAATAAACTGTTATAGGCGCGCACGCACTCTACTATTTCCAATTTGAATACGCAAAACTCGAGATCGGTTCGGATCTGTGGTTTAGCGAGACGTCAGCCACGCATTTTTCCATTTAATTTTTCAAACTATTTATAAAGACGTAAAAATACGCAACAGTATTCGCGTGCGTGCAAACACTAGCGTCAAGCGAAACTGGATTATACATCCGTTGCGCGCACCACTTCGGAGGGGATTACAAGTTGGGGGCGGCGGAATAAAATATATTCGTACTAAAAGTGAAATTAGTTTTTGCTGGATACTGCGACGGCATTGCAGAGAAGTTATTCCATTTGGGAGAATGAAATGAGGAAATAGCATGGTTTCATATTTTTATTAACTTGAATCTAAAAAGTGAATATAATTGATTAGAGAAAAGAAAAACGGTTACAGTAACTTGATTTACATTTATCGTAAGGGAAAAGCCCTATATTCGTGACGAGGTGAACTTACACGATCGTCTTTTTGTATTTCACTTCTCGGTTTTTGAATTTCATTAAGACGAGTACAAATGATGACTTCATTGGGATAATTATAAGTGCTGTACCCGCCGTGTATTATAATTTTTAGGTCATTCGTAACCTCGGCGTGAAATTCGAGTGAATGCTGAAACGGTTAATTATTGCTTTAACTAAACTATATCTATATAATGCTTATATATATAATTATTTTCTCGTTATATTGTTGGTTTTTTAATTAAAATTTCAAGAAAAACTCTGGTGAAAACTGTGCCATGTACGTATTTAAAATTTCTCTTTAGCACACGTAAATTATTATTTTTTTAGGAATATAAATTAACTGAATATTTAATTAACTTGGCGGTTCTCGCAACATATTCCAAATACACGGGTATCAACTCCACCCCCGCCCTTATAACACGCAGACATGGCTTACTACGCATCGCGTTTAATTTAATCTCGCAAATTACTTTTGATTGACAATATATTTTGTAATATAAGTTTATTTTCTAAATCTGTTTTATAACAGAGTTTTCTTTTTCTAGGGATTTCATTGATGTCGCAATACCCACGCGCATGATGCATTATAATCATACTTCTACAACAATTTTTACCCACTTTTGTAGACGCATGATGTATGGAGTTATAGTGGAGATTTCGTCATATATAATTGTATTAATGGACTGGGTCAAGCTTCATCGTGAGCGAAAACACTTGAGCGCGGGTTCAACGGCCCAATTCGGATTTCTGAGCGTTTCCGCTATTTTCCGTTTTTACGTTTTGGCACGTGTCATGCGCCGAAAAAATAAAGCAGCTATAATGATAGCGGGGAGCAGAAAATTTTTCTACGTTAAAATGCAAGCGATTTAATACGAAAGTGTCTAATCTGTCAGTGAAATAAAATATCATCGTTTGGTATGAAAAGTGTTTACACATACTTTTCAATATCACATGTAATCCTATTTATCGCGGTCAATATTGACTCCTCCAGCAAAGCGTACACAGTTTACAAACCGGCGAAAAATTCAAAATTACCCTCATCACTGAAAATTCAACAAGCGCAGTATATTTTCTCAGCACATCAATCCGACGTAATGAACAGCGACGGTATGAAAAAAATTATCAGACACTCTCCTCGACGTTTACACAGTCCTATTGACAATCGATCTGCTGCCGTGCGTGCTCAAATTTTCTTCTCCCTTCGCGAAATCATCAATATTTGCGAATTTAATCGCGTCCAATCTCCCGTGCATATTTTTTTCTCGCTCAATGCCGATTGTTGCGACTGTTTGCCAGGATAAAGTCGGCATAGGATTGGACCTTGATTCTCTTGCGAGAGGCCTTTCGACTTCTAGTTTCGCACTGAAATAACGTCATATTATAGAGTAGCCTTTGTGAGAAGTCATAATTATCATCATGGTTTAACTTGTATATTAAAGGGAAAATTCGTTTTAGCCGACTTTTAATGCTATTGGTCTTTTTTTTTAAATTGGAACAATATAGATGGAGCCATGGAGTTACCTACAGCCACTACCAGCTGGCGCATTCATAAATGTTAAGAAAATAATAAAGATTTGTATAGCAAAAGTTGCGCAGTTAAGCACTCGCGTAAATTCAAAAGCCAAAAAGTATAACGAAAAGAAATAAAGCGTATTCGAGAAACATCGAAAAAAACACGAAGAAAAAAAAATAGAAATAGCAGTCTCGCAGAATTCCAAGAAGCGTGTTAATGAGTCATCGCGCGGGGCATACGTTAGCCGCATTATGCGAGAGCGCGCGCGAGCGGGGAAAGTTTCTTCTTCCTCAAGTTAATGCGATTCCCATACGCGTGCTCGTCTTCGATGAATAATTTATGCCGAGGGAACGTAAGGTTCGCCTCTAAATATAGTTCACTCTCTACCTCTATAAATATATATACATTTATTTGAGTATGAAATAAACGTCGCTAGGCTCGCGGTCGTGTGTGCGCTTAGGTTCGAGTCGAAACTTTTTCGTCAGACCATGGAAAATACCTCGAATAGCTTTTTATGTAAGAGAGTCTTTGATGTTTCTGACAAGATTCATATAATACTTAAGCTATGAGTTGCTGTCAAAATAATTTGTTTACTATATGCGCATTTCGTAACTATTAATAAAAAGCTTTTTAGATTCATTTAATAATGTGATGATGCCTTCTGCAAGTATAAGTGTGATTCCCACGTCATTTAGAATATTTTTCTTTAATAATTCGATATTTGTAAGAATAAAAATTTTATTTAATATTAAAAGACCAAATTTTATATTTAGTTGTATTTAATCTTAAGTTTTTCTTTTTTGTATTTACAGACCGGTGAAGAAGAAATTTTTTTTCCTCTGTTATAATACATAAATAAACATTCCTATTTATGCATAATTATGCTTCATATATACTTTGATAAAAACACGCACTCTTGCGCACACATGGCTTGTAAATTTGGGCGCTCCATACTTAAACCGAACGTTATGCGATGCAATACCCGTAAAATGAGAGGGAGAGGAGGAACGTTCAATTTCTATGAATACTAAAGCGAGGTCTATCCGGCAAAAAAGCGAACGTCACACCGTCAAAACCTATACTCGTTCGTCACCGAATTAAAAGGAAATAAATGTGGACATGTATGTGCAGGATTATGTTTATGGAACCATTCTGATGACGCATTGTTGTCGGTGGAGTAGTAAGTGAAATTTTCACAGAACTCTGTATTTGCATCTAAATCGAACTTTTTCTCCCGACGGCTTTTCGTGAACTAACTTTTTCGCTAATGTAAAAATTAAGCCGGGAATGTTGTTACTTATACCTTTATCGTGCATTATGGCACCTTTTCCGCTTTCAATTCTCACAAAATATTTATTTATTGCTGCACAAGTCGATAGAATAGGAATTGTGCTATTAAATTTTTCCATATTTGCTGTAAATATGTATTAAAACGTGTATAAAATTGAAAATAATCATTGAAGGCGTATAACTGTATCACTTCTCTATCAGTAAAGGGCAAATTATGCGGAGCCTTTGAAAGTTTAAAATATTCATAGTTTGTCATCATTTACAAAATACTCTTCCATTTTCATTAATTCTCGACTTTGGTACTATTGCTACTTTCGGTGGAATTTTAATACCTATATTTGCAATTTAGCCAATCAGTTACTGCTTCATTATGTGTCGGTATGTCTCGTAAACGGCCAAAACTAGTATTACATTAAAAAAAGAATTTAAAATATAAAAAAATACAAGAATTATAGTAGAATCTGTTCGAGAGACCCATTGCCGGAAAACCAAGGGGAGCGTATTCTTTTTTATCTCAAAATTATTCAAAACTTTCCTATTCGCACACACTTTTCCACTTGGCGCCTCGCATAAAATTAAATGGTTTTCACCTAGCATAAAACGTACACATCTTCATACAGAAAAACGTGGGTTGTTATCGTGTTACGACAAATGGGTTGCACTAATTGAGTTAAACGCCTGCTATAGTTTTTGCGAACAAGCGCAAGTGTTTATTTTAAGTGTAGAATTGTCAAAGTGCTTAAATGTTAAAGTTTTAAAATGTGATTGCTAAGAAAAGGGATTTATTAGATTTTCGAACTCGTAGGTCGTAAACAGAAATGATAGCACACTCTGTTAAGTACAGGTAAACACACATGGCAATCGTTTGTATTAAGAAGAAAAAAGTCTGAAGTCTGCGCAATCGCAGCTTTATACTTGGCCCGGGACTAATAGTAAAAAGGTAACGTGTAAGCTCCATCAATACGTGTGTCACAGGGATCTCCGCTGGCAGAGCAGGCTCCCCCCTGCTGCTCTCTCCGTGCACGTATATACACAAAAGGACACGCGAGTGCTGCGCAACAGGTTGTGCCACAGGCTGTGTATATATATTTATATATAAGTCGCTCGCCCCCGACTTTACAAATTGCCAAAGGCAATCGCGCGGCTACGATGCACCGAGAGATTGATATTCTGAGAGGAGTCGCAAAAGAGATGGCTCTGAAAAAAGCAGATTTCATACTTGTATATAATTAATAGGCCACTATTTGACTGCAGAATTTATTCAAGTACGCAGGATATCAGAGTTTTATTTTCTCCAGATATCATAGCTAAGGCTTTTTATACTGCAATCGTGCAACAATTTGGCAGCTTTACATTTTAATACTGTATATTAACGAGTAATTTCGTAAATACCTTACTTTTGCTGTTGCAGCAGGTGGATATTACGCTTCTATTCTAAAAATAACAGAAACCCTCTTTTTTTAATAAGATGTAGTGCAATTTTGCTTTTCAAAGGCTTTTATAGTAAGAAAAGAATTACCTTGGTAACTCGATGACACTTTAGCAATACAACGTCCAACGTAGCGCAAGTAGTAATATCCAAGATCAGGTCAGGCACGTGCTGCATTCATGGGATTTTTGCGATCTCCGGATCTTTGACTCCAGAGTAGGTAAATCGATGAACAGTGAAGCGAGGGGTAATGCGTCTTCGAGTGATAATACACCCACTCGAGGACTATAACGACGCGTGCACTTAATGAAACTTGTGCGGAAAAAAATTCTAGAAGAGCATATTATATCGGCAGTCAGATGTATTCGACATAATTTAAAAAAGGGAGAAAACAGTCGTAGAACGACTCTAATTAGCTTTTCAATTTTAATTCTGCGTTCCTTTGGCCATTTATGAAAAGCCTGCAAATAAAAGAATATTAATTTTTTAAACTAATATTTTTGTGCTTTATAACATGCTAATTAATGTAATAAGTATAGCTTACATCGTATATTTAATAAAAGTTTTATTATTTTGAACTTATGTACTCTTGTACGTTCATGAAGATTAGTCAATGAATGATTGCACACTTTTGTAACGATGAAAATATCATAGCAGTAATCCAAATTACAAGTAACGACGGCAACCGCGCGCCTGCATCTCAATGAACGGCAGGTGATCCCGTTCGTGGAAATTGAAAATGAAATCTAGCGTGGCTATGCGCCCACTTGCTGTATGTCATACACTGAAATCTAATTTTTGCGTTGGCCTCATCAGGAAGTCAACTACGCCGATGTAAGTAGATTGGATTCGATTTCCGAGCGCGCGATCGCCAGAGGAGAGGCTCGTACCGCCCTCTTATTTTTCGTATAATTCAGCCCCACGTAATCGTATACGGTTATTACCGAGAGGACGTTCCCTCATTTTCTTGACGTGCGCGCCCGTCGTCCTTTTTTTCGCGAGGGCATCGATTTTCTCATCTCCCGTGTGTAATGTTATTTCACCGTTGCGCGCAATTTTCGCGTTGACGCGCGCGCGCATGGGAGAGAGA
>JAPYZO010001267.1:0-26042 GCA_030522905.1 Torymus flavipes | reverse complement strand
AATCGAATTCTTCCCGCGCGAGCTATACACTGCAGGCGCCTCGGGCGTCGATGTTTTACAACGCGCTTTTTATCCCCTCGATTCTCAGTCGATGTAATGTAAAATTGGCGATAGTCCGTGGTCTAATTTTCGAATTTTAAAGTCGAAGATATCGATCACGTGTGTGGAGTGTAGGGGTGACCTTTTGGGCGGTGGAAAAATCTTTGATTCGTGGGAAGAAGATTAACGAGGACATTATGATGTTTTATTGGATTTACCGAAAGACTTTTATATCGAGAGAAAGATACCGCAGATAGCGACGATGCTCGCCCAGACAGACATAACAAAACATCTCTCGAGAATGAAAAAATTGTCATTCGGTGTTTCCTCTCGTTCGCAAAAGCCGATTCAAACAACCACGAATCTTTAATTCTCTTCTTTCTATCTTTTTTTTGTTAGAACGCAATGTGATTTCGAAGGGGGGGGGGGGGGGGGGACCGGGGAATTTTTCGAAACCGCTTAAACCCCGCGCAAATTTATTTTATCGCCGGCGAAAAGTTTCGCCGTCGGTGGCCGATTGTGTGTGTTTCTTTACGGGCCCGTAAAATGTATTGGCAACAATTTCAATAAAGTTCGGTTTGCGCGCCGCGAGAGAGAACGCGAGAGATGCAAATAGCGGGGGGAGGCACTAAAAATTTTTTAGATCTTGGACGTAATCCAAGATTTTCGCCCTCTCGCCGCGCGAAGCCCGCCGGCACGCTCAATCGATTCGAGTGAATTCGTAATCGTCCGGAAATAAATAAGTAGCGAGTTCTATCCCATTCCCCTGTGCGCTCTCGGGCTAAATTGTATTGCTGCAAAATAAATAAGCGAGAGCACGCCGCACGCGAGTGGTGGTGTGTCTCTTATTTTAAAAGCGGAGAGGAGGTAAACGTGTAGGTGTCGCGTGAAGTGTAGTTTTTTTTAGCAAGAGTATAGGGTTGAAGAGAAACGGAAAATGAAATCGTGATTCGAGTTCAGCGATATTTATAACTCAATTGAGTGAGTTTTACTTGAATCGAGTCGTATTCTCTCGGATGAAGAAATGTACAATAATTCACTTTCAAATAGTTTACAATATAGTTAAATGTTTATCTTTGTGATAAATGATCTTGTTATATAATGTAAAAGTTTCGATAAGTATACCTTATATGAAACAAAAACCGAAAGAAAACAGGTCGACATGGCGCACCGATGTACAACGCTCATTAAACCGTACCTCGAGAACCCATTTAACAAATAAACACGAGATTACCTCATAAGTCGTACATACGCGCATAACCATTGGCGGGAAACAAAGGATCGGAGGAAAACCACCGCCGCGCCGATTCGAATCACCACAGCGAATGGCGGAAAAACTAACGCGGGATGGGGATAATTAATATAACGCGCTAAGTATTTACCTTCGTAACGAAGTTAATGCGCTCGCGTAAAGGGAAGTAAGGAGAGCGGAAAGGTATATCTGTGGTTTTACATTTTTTACTGTTATTCATGAAATGAAGGTTTATTAGTTGAAGTTATATGTTTTAGCTTAAAATTTATTTAATATCTTTTTGATTGATCGACAGCGTGAAATTCAATAGGCAAAAGTACGAGATAACGATTTACAGTTTTGAAGAAAGTGATGCATTTTCCGATATCTTGTCGTTATAATATCTATGTATTTTTATTACAGCATGTTTTGTAAGTTTATTAATATATCTATACTTTTCTTTCCATTCTTCTTTTTCCTTGTTTCCCATAACTGTGAGACAATGTAGCAGGTGCCGGTAATATCAATAACAACGTACTGCCTGAATTTCCTTATCGTATGCGCAGCAAATTATCAAGTTACTTCATTATATTGCGAAATAATGCTTATGATATCTTCGAGTTACTATTTACTTCCGATAGAATAATATTATATTTGCCTTTAGCGTATCTGAAATAAAGATAAACTTTTCTTTTACAGGCGAACAAACCTGAGAACGAGTGCCACGTTTGCGACGAGAACTGTCCTCCGAAACAAACCGATCCTGACGATAAACTCTGCTGGAACAAACAACATTGCCAAAAAGGTGAATTATTCGGAATAATCCCATGAACGTTTGCGCAATTATTTTATTTTACTTATATAGACAATATGCGGAGGTTCGCTTTATCAACAAACGCAAACGATATCGAATATTTCATATAAATTAAATGATGTTATTAAATTTGTTAAAGTAATCATCTCAGTAACGTGCATATCGCCTTTATTATAAGTGCAGTCTGATCTATATATGTGTATGTTTTCCTGACGGATATAGAGTTACATCGCGAGCGCAATTTTTAATTAAAATGTACTGAACGCTGTAACGGAAAATGAAAAAGCTCCTGTTACGCGAAATGTTTGAAATTAAACGCATGTATTCAACTTTAAAAGAAATTTTTTCATATTTACGAGGGTGGTTTTCAATTATTCACATTTATATTACAATATGTACTTAAGATACATAAATTACATGTGATTAAGATACACTATTACATATGTAAAAATAAAAAATAATTAGAACAAATTATTTTTAATAGGGTACATGTATTGTATGTCAATGTTAATTTCGCAGTAAACAAACGTGTTTTTAATTTACGTGTTAATTTTATTTAATTTGTTTAATTATTCAAAATTATCATACTTCAATTAATCTTTTCAATTTCAAAAGGATGTATACCTTTACGTCGAAACGAAACACCTTGAAAGGACATTATTACTTCGACTTTCACCATTTCAAACTAGGTACCATCCACTTGAACTAACCATTTCTCCTGCATTCTTCCAGTCTGCTCTAAATGCGGCGACCGCGCCTGCCAACCCTCGGGCGAATGCTGCCATGCGAATTGCCTGGGCGGCTGCAGCGGGCCGACGGACAGCAATTGCACAGTCTGCCGCGACTTCATCGTGAACAATTCGCGCTGCGTGGTCACCTGCCCCGATAATACTTACGAGTTCCTCCAGAGACGCTGCATCACTCAGCAGGAGTGCCGAATGATGCGCAGACCGCGCGAGCAGCTGATTGAGATGCATGATTATCCGTACAAGCCGTTCGGCAACCAGTGCATACTCGAATGCCCGGCTGGCTTTAACATGTATCATTTTGCTGTCTTGTGTAATATCGATATCTATATCGCTAAAAGCTAAATTTCTTATTTGAATTATGTACTAGGCTCATAAATGACTTTGGTATAGATTAAAATAAAGTTTTTAAGTATCGTTCAAAATGGGCATGTATAAAAGTTTAGGAATTGCCGCATTCAAAATGAATGAATAGTGTAGATGAACAACTTTGATTTGAGTAAAAAAAAAAAGTAAATCTGATACCACAATTTTTTTTACATTGAAAAATTATGATAAAAACTACAAATTGAACGTAAAAATCAGACAAAAAACACAAAATTAATCTCAATATCACCTGTCCCCTCTAGGCATGCTCTCTTGCGAGGAGTGCAACGGCCCCTGCTTCAAGGAATGTCTGGGCATCACGGTCGACAGTCGTGCGGCTGCACAGAAGCTACGCGGCTGTACGCGTATCAAAGGCAACCTGGAGATCGTGATACGCGAGGGTCAGATTTTCGTGCGTGACCTGGAGGAGAATCTTAAGGACATCGAAGTGATCACGGGCTACCTCAAGGTCTTTCGTAGCTTTCCCCTCGTCTCACTCAGCTTCCTCAGCAATCTGACGGAGGTGCAGGGCCAAGAGCTCGACATGAAGGACTACACGATAGTCGTACTCGCCAATCAGAATCTCCAGGAGCTGTGGAACTGGACGACGAGGCCGCCGTTGAAAATTGGTAGTAAGAACGGTGTGCCCAAGGTATCGTTCCACTTCAATCCGAAGCTTTGCCCGCAGGTATGGCTTTCAACTTTTTCTTACCATAAAAAAGAGAACACAAAACCAACTATACCCATACTGACTAACCCCCTACACCTTTCCAACCTTTCAGAAAATCGAAGAACTGCGACTACGCACAGGCTTACAGCCCTTCAGCGAAATCGAGGTCTCGACATCGAGCAACGGCGACAAGGTGGCCTGCAACGTGACCGAGCTCAAGAGTGTCGTCACCTCGCTGAGCTCCAAAGCAGCCTACATCATGTGGGAGCCGTTCAAGCACCACGACTTGCGCACCCTCCTCGGCTACTTCATCTACTGGAAGGAGGCGCCCACGCAGAACGTCGGCATGTACGACGGTAGAGACGCCTGCGGCGGCGACGGCTGGATGGTCGATGACATCTACGTAACGGAGAGCGAGAAGTCCGCCAGTATCGCGACGAACGAAAACCTGGCTGGGACCACCACCGATACGCAAGCGGTTAAAGTTAACAATACCGACCCTTACAGGTAGGTTGATTCTAAAGGGATGAAGATTTTTTAATTCGTGTTTTATGTAGAATGTTAGCATATGCAAAAAGATGAACGAAATGTTTAGAAACAAATAAATGTTAACGGCAGCAGCAGCACAATATTATATGTTACTTGGATCAGATATACCGGGATGCAGGTGTCATAAGAGTTATTTGCAGTTATTTTATAGTTGCTTTAGGCTAATAATATCTTTTTGTGAAACCGCCTCTTTTAGCCTATACAACTGTTATTTTCGTTCTAATTTAAAGATTTTTTTATGATTATTTAAAATCTTAAAAAAAAAAAACATAATAAACATGTAAATAAACAACGTTCGCGTGATATTCTTGATTGATATAATTTAATTTTCGTGAATAAAATATAAAAAATGGCATCCAATCACTCCGACAAACGATTCATCGTCGATTTTTTCCATTCCAGCACCTACACGCAGAAGGCCATCTTGCTCTCGCTGAAGCCGTATACGCAGTACGCTTACTACGTGAAGACGTACACAATTTCGATCGAGCGCTCGGGCGCGCAGAGCAAACTGCAGTACTTCATGACGCTGCCTGGCCAACCATCAGCCGTGCGAGCTTTAAATGTTTACAGCAACGCAAGCGACTCACTCGTCATCACCTGGCAGCCACCCCTCGAGCCCAACAGCAACCTCACCCACTACATGATCATCGGCGTGCTCGAGCCTTACGACGTGGATTATCTGAAACAGAGGAATTACTGCGATCGACGTAAGTGCGAAGTGGGGGTGACAGTATTGGTGGTGGGGTATGAGAAAAAAGATTTTTGGGTTTCACTTTTCTGGTCGCGGGGTTGGCCTTCTACTGATTTCTTTTCGTTTTTTACAAGAATGTGCTCATACTACCTACTGAAATATATACTATCCTATATTTCTTACAAAATTTCTTAAACCATCTGCCACGTTTTGTACAAACGGTGATTACTTTTTTTTTTAATTTTCTTCTGCAAATGAATTTTTTATTTTTTTCGTTCGGTATTCTCCTGGATCTACGAAAATAACACATCAAGTGTGAAAAGTGCATGATACTATCGTAGTATGAAACCAATCCATCAGAGAAATCTCCAAAAACACTCACATTTTGATCTTACAATCCGTTACAGCCTTCCGGCAACGAGGTCACAAGCCGATTGATATCCCACTGATCGACGACGACAAGCAGCAGCATCCAGAGCAAAAGCCCGAGACTCAGTTGACGCCTAAACAGCCAAAGGAGCCTAAAGAATGGAAGGAAATTCAGGAGACAGGTATGACTACGGACGCAAAGGCCTGCAGCTGTACGAAACGCGAGCCCGAGCAAACGGAAAAGGACGTGTTTAGCTCGATCACCTTCGAGGATGCCCTACACAACCAGGTGTACGTGAAGCGGGGCAACAGTCGACGTAGACGAGATACCGAGTTCGACAGTGAGGAAAACGATATGAGCTCTATCGGTGTCATCCCTAATATGAGCGTCATGCTCGATGCTGTCAGGATGCAGCGATCGGTCAATACTCTGTTAGGGGTAAGTGTCGAATGGTGGTAAAGGTTTCGTTTGAAGAAGAACTTTTAAGAATTAAATATGTGATAAATTATATGTCTTATGGCAAAACTGCTTCATAGCTAGACATACATTTTTTTTTCAAAAATTCATATGTTCAACATATGTCTATTTTTTTCGTCGATCTGATTTACAGAAACATACCTCCTAACTAAAAAATTATAGTAATATCAAACACTAACAGAGCCGTTGATTTATAGGAAAAGGACGTTATGAGCGACGGCAAGACCCCGCTGAAGGACGAGCCGGCCAAAGAACTCGCCGTACCCCGGGATTCGGACGCGCCACAAGAGTCGGAGAGTGAGGCACCGACGAAGAAGCCACAAACATCCAAGTACAACATTGAAGACGAGCGTGTGAACGACGCCTACACGCGTTTTAAGCGCAGTGTCCCCGCCACAGAGAAGATCTTCGTTATGCGCGAACTCCAGCACTTCGGAAAATACAACATCATCGTCATGGCCTGCCGGGACAAGGATGCCAATCCATTGGAGAACGAGTGCTCAATGGAATCAATGAAATCCATGCAGACGCTCAAGCTGAATAACGCCGACAATATACCAGCGGAGAGTTTCAAGCTGGAAAAGCTACCGGGCAACGATAGTTCGACCATGGTGAAGCTTCACTGGGGCAAGCCCGTCAATCCCAATGGTGTCGTCATAGCGTACACCATCGAGTTAAAGAGGAGAACTGTGAGTATTCGATTGCGGTCCAAGTGAAAAGAATCACAGAAAATAAGCTATTCAAACAAGTTTTGAGCCTCCAGACAATTCTTTTGCATTTAATTCTAGTGAACAAGTGTAGACTGTATTGCATTAGAAAAAAAAGATCAAATATAGTTAAAAAGTTTATTAGAAAAGATATTAAGAAAATCGTTTCGCCCCGAATCGACTGCTGGGCTCATTAGTGAACATCAATGTATATGAGAAAGAATCGACTGTATCCTCATTGATNNTACTAATTTTCCTAATAAACTTTTTAACCTTTTATATTTGATCGATTCTTTTTAATTTTTTTTTTAAACTTAAAATAATTCGGAGCAGAATTAATGAATCTATAATTTTCTTAAATCGACGCTTGTTCTACAATTTTTTAACAATTTTTTATAATACAATTTAATCCACCACATTACACATTGCAGTCCCGGCCTTCGATCATTTGTGTGACCCCGGAGGAGTTCCTCGCAGAAGGCAACGCTTCCATCCTGACGGACCTCAAGCCTGGCAACTACTCGGTTAAAGTGCGTGCTCTGACTTTCGCCAGCACGGGCGAGAACACACCGACATTGTACTTCGACGTGCCTGAGTCCGCGCTTGCAATGCCCCTGTGGAAGGTCATGTTGATCACGGTTGTGATAATCGTGCTGCTCCTGTGCGCCTGCATGTGCGCTATATACTTCTTCAAGAAGAAGTTCATGCGGAACGTACCGAGCATGCGCCTCATCGCCACTGTCAATCCTGAGTACGTGAGCACGGTGTACATACCTGACGAGTGGGAGGTGCCCAGAAAGAAGATACAGCTGTTGAAGGAGCTGGGTAACGGCTCCTTTGGTATGGTCTACGAGGGCATAGCGAAAGATGTGCTGAAGGGGAAGCCCGAGATCAGGTGCGCCGTCAAAACGGTCAATGAGAATGCCACTGATAGGGAGAGAATCGAGTTCCTCAACGAAGCTTCGGTCATGAAGTGAGTGTCATTTTGTATCAGCCTATTACACTGATTTTATGTTATATTATCATGTATAATTTTTTGACCCAACAATAGAACTTGATTAAGTGTTTTTGGAAAAGAAAAATATATCTATATATTTTTTACGATCGCGATCAAATGTATATGTAGAAAAAATATTGTGTGTACAAGCCAGTTTTAAATATGTATTGTGAATGGCTTCTAATTTAGTATAATTAAACATTAACAAAAATTAATTCATTTAATTGAAGCATACTTTAATATATGTAGCATCGAAAAATTCAATAAGGTTAGGGATCGAGTAAAAGCTTTAGTATTTCTAGTTCCATTTATGTAGTCGAGACGGTCATAGAAGTTAATATCGATAATTTATTCATTAAATAACTTAAAGTCTAAATAACTTTTTTCACTCTTACAGGGGCTTCAACACGCATCACGTGGTAAAGCTGCTCGGAGTGGTATCTCAGGGTCAGCCAACGCTGGTGGTGATGGAGCTGATGGAGAAGGGCGACCTCAAGACTTACCTGCGCAGTCACCGTCCGGACGTCTGCGAGAACTTCTCGCAGCAGCCGCCTACGCTTAAGCGCATCCTACAAATGGCGGCTGAGATAGCCGACGGTATGGCCTACCTGGCCGCCAAAAAGTTTGTACATCGCGACTTGGCAGCGCGCAACTGCATGGTCTGCGATGATCTGACCGTGAAGATCGGCGACTTCGGCATGACGCGCGACATTTATGAGACTGATTATTACCGTAAGGGTACCAAGGGCTTGCTGCCCGTTAGGTGGATGGCACCGGAGAGCCTCAAGGATGGTGTGTTCACAAGCTTCTCCGACGTCTGGAGCTTCGGCGTCGTGCTCTGGGAGATGGTAACGCTCGCCTCGCAGCCGTACCAAGGCCTATCGAACGATCAGGTAATATGCAGTGTAGAGTGGTTGTCGATTTGTAATAATTATTCAATATTAAATGTGATTTTTTGAACATAGGTCTTGCGGTACGTCATTGATGCAGGCGTTATGGAAAGGCCAGAAAACTGTCCAGATTCCATGTATTTACTGATGAGACAGACCTGGAATCACAAGGCGACGAGGAGGCCCACTTTTCTCGATATTGAAGCTATGCTTCTGACGGAGATTGACGTGGAGTCTTTCGAAAGAGTTAGTTTTTTCCATTCTCCTGAAGGTGTTGAAGCTAGAAATCAAAATGCCTCGCAATATTTTCGTAATGATAAGTAAGTATTTTACGATACGTTCATTTTTATTGTCCAATATGATATGATAACATGTGAAATGATAACATGAAGAAAAAAACATTATTTTCTAAAGTTAAGATAAATTAACGCATTTGCTTTGTACTCGCAGGGATTTAGAATTAGTAACGCTGCAAGATCTTCGCGAGGAAGAAGCCGAGGACGAGGAGGATTCGCCTCTGCGTCAAGACTTCGGTGACTTCTCGTCGTTCGATCCGGTAAATAGCGTGGAAAATGGTTCCTCCGGCCACTTCGGCATGGAGCCGTTCGCGGATAACTCCAAGCCAGTCGGTGCCATCGGCTTCCTCGACCTGAACTCGTCAAAGGCGCCACTGAAGGCCGGCTTCGACGACTTCGACGGCGTCTCAGCTGGCTCGCTCGCCTCCAGCAAGGACACCCTGAATCTGCCCTTTGCCGAGGACAGCGTCAAGTCCGTCAGAAATTCGCCCTACACTCAGAAGAAGTCTTCCTCCAGGGGCAACATTAGCCAGAGCTCCGCCGGCAGATCGTCCCTAAGCCCGCAGAGTCCTAGCGTCCTGGCTGCCTCGAGCAATCCCGGTTCGTCCAATGTTTCGCTGTTCAAAAGTATGGGATTTGTTTTTATATTAACAGCTACTTTTATGTTACATTCATTTTTACTTCCTTTTTAAGAAAACTTTAGAAATACCATTTCAATTCAAGTTTTGATTATCCTGAGAGTATTATAGTTTTAATAATACCAATCTCACTCGGTGCCTTTAAGTATAGGGAAAATTTTCAGTATCGCTGGAGATTTTTACACTTCTTTGCTAACTTCAAATTCTATTATACTATACTATTTTATAAGTATAATGAAGAAAAAATGTTCTTTTTCTCTGTATTTTAAAATTATATCAGGAAACTTGTAATACCCTATAAAAAAATCGTATGATATATCAGATGATAAATCAACTGATAAATCATGCGAAAAAATCATCAAACTAAAAGTTCCAATCCGTAAAAAAAGTTTGCGGTGGTAGATTATTTATCCATTTCTCGACATTTTTAGGTGTTCAAGTATTTATTTATTAATTACAATCAGTAATATAAGCCTTATAGTTGATGATGCAGAGGAACGTGAGTGGCGCCGATAACGTGTGCAAAGAAATGCGAACCACGTATACACGCAGTTTGATCCCGTCATACGATTTCAAACTCACATACGTCGAGGGTACACTTGGATGCGAGTATGGACTCGAACGAGGAGTCGACCATGGAGCTAGACACTTACACTGCAAGTGTTCAGGTAGTGTCAGTAGTCGCAGTATAAGTGTCCAGCCCCATGGTTGCCCCTCTTCCGAGTCCATACTCGCATCCAAGTGTATCCTCGACGTATGTGAGTTTGAAATTACGTAGGGAATGAACTACGGGTCTACGTGGTTCGCATTTCTTCGCACATATCATCGACGATGCTCAGTTTCCTCTGCATAACCAACTGTAATGCTTTTATTATTGATTGTAATTAATTAATACGTACTTGTATATCTGAAAATAACAGCAGCTTTTTCTTTATTTACTAACGACAACAAATTTGAAACACTATCATCTCTTTTACAAGAATAGTGTTAAAATTTGTCTGTTTATCTTACATTTTCAAGCTAACAGTCTAAATAGCCAACAGTCTATAGGTAAGCACCAATCATTACACGATTACCCTCCTTCCAGGCAACCGACCGAGCCCCTCGCTGATAGCCGGCAATCACTCGGACCCCGAGTACGAGAACCACAGCCCAGAGGCGGTCGAGTTGCATACGCAGTCACAGCCAACGACGCAGCAGGCGCCGTCTTCATCGCGCGACGTCACCGGCATCCGCGTGAGCTTTCCGTCAATGGACGCAATCGACTCGGATGTAGATGCCGGCACAGCGGTACCGACGAAGATGGTCCTATCACAGCTCGACGCTAACTCGCGCTCGGATCTATCGTCAGTTACTTCGACTACTCCTGTCAACAAGCAGTACGCGAATAAAACCAACGATTCATCGCAGCAGCAGCAGTCGTCGCAACAACCTCAGCAGCAGCAGCAGTCGTCGCAACAGCAGCAGCAGCAGCAGCCGACGCCTGCTTCTCTGAACAACGGTTACATCGGGGGCGCGGCCACGTAGCCTCGCGAGGACGCCGCCGAGTCGACTAAGGCAGCAGCGGTAGGTCTCGGCGGCATCCGCAGAGCCGTGAGCGCCTGAGCCGGGTGGCAATGATGATGATGACAGGCGCGTGCGAAAGAGACAGAGCGGGATGGCGAGCGAGTGAGAGGCCAGCGTGCGTCTAGTATTCTTCTTTATCTCCCTTGGACTCTCCCTCTCTCTCTCTTTCTCCTTCACTATCTCTGGTATATATATGTCCCCCTGTGCCACCCCCACCCACAGCCCCCGATTTCCTCCGTTCATTTTAAAATTTTTTTTTCTTTCGTTGTCCTCGACATTTTTGTATTGTATATCGCGAACACAGGAAATGATCTATCGATACATATATTATCTATGAATATTATAGGATTTTTAGACTTTTACTTTTTGGGAAGAGAGACATGACTGCCATATGTGGCTTCTTGGTTCTAGAAGAATGCGAAAGATTTCTTTTTAAATTGATTATTTTAAATTGTTGTTGTCACTTGTGTGTGTTGTTAAATTGATTTATTTTAACATGACTTCATTTATCTTGAGATGTCATATATGTTATTATCACCTCTGTGGATCAATGAACATGTGTTGTGTATTTATTAATGATCCGTTGTGCAAATTTTTGTTCATTTGGGATTTTATAAATAATTCCATTACATCTTTTGTGGCTTACTTCAACCAAGTAAAGTGTTCATTGTTTAATGGTAAATAGAAATCGTGTTAATGATCTGCAGTTTCATGATTATGCATGTATTTGTAAAGTTTTAACCAGCGTTAAAAGTCATATTAAAAGAATCAATTGGTTTATATTTGTCACATAATTATAAGCTTTGATTTTTTTTATTAAAGCTGGCCAAAGGTGAACAGCTTCAAAGCAATTGTACATAAGTGAAAGTATTATAATTCATTGTTTTATTTGTTATTCTATAACCAAGAATTTAAAAAAATAATTGCCTTCGTACTTGTAATTTTTAATAATACTTTCTTTTAAACGTTTACTCCTTTTAATTAAAGATTCATTAAAACTATGAATAAATTAACTTTATTTATTTTAAGTTGCCAATCCATTCAAAACATATGTTATTTGAATGCATAAGCAGCTACAGATAAAGTAATTATTAAGTCAATTAAAATGAGTAACAATTAAAAGTTATTATTATGGAATGAGACAAGTACGAAAAAACAAGTCACGACAGTGCTTTTCCCAAAAAAAAAAAAATCTAATCGTTTTTTTTTCTTAAAAGAAGAAATTTAAAATTTCAATCATAATTTATATCTATATAAATATAAAAATAAGGTTGCATTTTAAACTTGTAGACGTATAATTGAACATACGATAAAGGGACGATTTTTAAAAAAAAATATATATATATATATATAAATACAAACATATAGAAGTAAAAGTATAAACGGAAAGAATTTTTAAACGATTGACAGCGAGAAAGAAGCTGAAGAAATGAATATAAAATACGATACTCCTTTGATTCCTTTAACTTGTTTTCTATCGTAAGTTCAGTATGTGTATTGATTTCGTCTCCCAATTATAGGAAAAAATGTATTTTTTAATGCGCGTAATGATACTGCCTTCTTGTTATTTTCCAACTACTGAAAGTGACAGTGACGCTGTATCGACGACTGCGAGATGCGATTCGCGAATTTGTGAGCGTAAAAGCTCATCAAAAAATTTTCAGACTTTCCACAGATAGTTACTTTTGAGAAAAGATCTTTTTATCCGCGTTCGACTTTGGTCATTGTTATTTGCACAATAGGATTGAATTATGAAATAAATGTTGAAGTAGGTAGAAAATCATAGTTTATATATCAAATCACTGATTTTATTCTCTCAGCGTAACGCTCGATTGTCAAACAAATAATAGTTGCTGAAGTCGGATGCCGAGAAAAAGCCTCTTTTCACAAATAATTAACAGACTTCAAATTATCAAAGATTCTTATATAGAATTCCACAAAGTGTTCATAAAAATCCTATGGAAATATAATGTAATATAGCATAAATGCAAGTTAAATGAGGAAAAACTGAAAATTTCGTAGCCGTCGCGGAATCCTCGTAAGTGTGTGCGTGCGCGTATATCTGGTAGACAATATCGAAGCATCTTGTTTATTTGCATGCCACTCTAGATTTTAAGGAGAATAACGAAAGAAACGGAGCAAGTTTATGAACGAAGTCAAACGAACATTGACTGTATAATAGTTTAATTTTTATGTCCACCTATGCCAGCGTTTCTCGCTTGAACTGATTAATTAATTAGGGAAAACTTTGATAAGGAAAGGCTACACCCACAATGGACTAAATTGACTGTTGAACACGCGAAAGTTTTTTACCTTTGAAAAATTGATTTTATTTAATCACTCGTACATATGCTTTACGGAAAAACTTAATGGTAACTTCACAAATGGCTACGATGAAAATTATCAGCAGTCTATATTCAAAGTAATTACGTTTAATATTAGTTCTATGTTACATTATTTGGTATTTAATACAAAAATTACAACGATAATTAATATAATTACGAGTAAGATTAGAAAATGATTAATTATACATAAGTAATACATATTAAACCGTAAAGTAATGATAATTTTAAAATAACAGAAACTGGGTATTATATTTTATAATTGATTCGAAAATTAAGCATATATTTGAATTAATAATTAAAAGCTAATGTAGAATGTTATAGGTTACCAGCTTAAATTTATAACTCTGTAAATAACTTTGAAACTTGTTATTTATTTTAACAAATGATGAATGCACTGTTAATTTTTTCCTGTAAAGAATATGCGCTTAGGGTACAACTTGTTGAACCGTAGGCTGATTTTCCCCTTTACACGGTCGCGTCGTTGCGGCAATTGCGTGCTCGTGTGTCCCCGCGTTAGCAAACATGAGAATATTTTTAGTTTAAAATTGTCCGTGCGTCTTCATCGAAACAACGTACATAGACCATACAAACACAAACAATGCAATTTTTTACGATGTTTATTTTCTTCATTCTATCTTTGTTTCTTTTCTTTATCCGGTAAGCGAAAATCTTATTGAAACATCAGTATTTTTTTAACGAATGTATAATTTCTATGATACACTTAAAATGGGTGAAAGGTTTTCTTTTTTCTTCGGCGAGGCATATAATGAAAAAAAAACGCGAACATTCGAGAGAACATTTGTCACACATAGCAAAAAGGACGACGGGTTCGCGCGCGATGCACGTAAATATTTAAATAAAATGTATGTTTTTTTTTCTTTTTTTTTTTAATGGTGAAAGTGCGTGTGTCCTTCATTAGATGTCTCAGTTCGGTGTGGGAATCCGATAGGAAAACGAAAACGAAACTCAAACAATAAGCGAGATATAAAATATATACATAACCGACCAATGTAACGTGAAAGAGTTGCAGTTTCGTCACTTTGCCCGCTGTGTTCTTTGCTAAGTCAGTTTAGTTGACTTTTTCCTCTATAAAGTTTATATTTTGATGAAATATTTTGTACAGTCGAACTCTTAAAAAGCTACACTACCGTGCGCGTTAACGGATTTTTAACGAGTAAGAGAGCAGTACATGCAGCTGTTGTTTCTTCTTCGTTGCGTAACGTTCTGTTAAGGGGTTTTGACGAGAAGAACTTTGAACTGATAAAACATTGTAGTAGATCGTACATTAAAGCCTCTTTTTCTCTATAGAGTATTTATTCACGTTTGATTTGGTCTCTGCTAAAAAGAAAATAATGGATTTCACTGGATTCAATTGTAAATATACTTGCATTAATCTATTTAAATACGAATCGTATGTGTAAATGAGTATGCTTGGAGGATGTATTTTACTTTTTAATCGCGTACAATAGCACAGAATTTTTTTAAATAACTTTTTTTGACGTGTAAGTGAATATTTATTATTTTTACTTCTCTTCATCGGTAATGAAGCAGTTGAAAATGCTCGACTTGGATGTAAGTTCGATAAGCGTGAGTGAATCTTTTCGTGGTTCATCCAAAAATAAAGCAGTGTGACATTGTGTCCTTGACTCGCATGCTGTATGAAAAAATTGCGTATATTTTTCACTCAATAGCGTTTCTTTTACCCACGATCTGATTAAATTGTACATAATGAAAAACTACAAAAAAAGAAAGCAGTGAGTCTATGTATGCGACCTACTAACAATCCGGACAGCTTAAATTATTTTTTTAAAAGAAATCGCTTACTCTGTATTTATATAACGATTTTATCAGTATTTATGTCATTAAAATTTCTTTACAATATACTTGAAGTTACAAGATTTATAATTTCTTTTTCTTTTTTTTTTTTTAATAATAACTTCTAATTCACAGGGAATATATATATATATTACAGATAAATGTTACCAAAAATACAAAGATCTGTTCCAATAGTGATTTCGACTGTCATTTTTAACAAGGCATTATTCTTTGAACAAAAGCCGTACTCAGTCAGATTATAACAACCTTATGAATCTCGAATAAGAGTAACAAAAAACAATACACATCTAAAGAAACAAGACAGCGCAAAATGTAACTAATAGATATTGTAAATAAGTTAAGCTAAACAGTTGTTATTGATGCAAACAGTGTATAAATACAGTGTTTCTTTTTCAAACTATAATTTAGGACGCCCGAAATTTAGCTTGCAATGAAAATAACAAAAATGAAGTGAAATTGACGGCAAAAATGACTTCATTCGTGGTAAATCGAAAATCACTGTAAATCACTTAAGGCTGCTTCTTCAAAGGCTGCTCGGTGCTAAAACTGCCCTGCGAATGAATGGATGGAAGAAAAGAGTTGATAATGACACGTCCCGAAGCATCTTATCTTCTTTCTTTTCCTCTCTCAATCTTTCTCTCTATCTCTCTATCCGTCTCTCTCTCTTTCTCCTTCTCTCTTTCTCTCCTTGTTGAATAATGGAGAGTACAAAACAAAACACGAATATCTGTTGAAGGCACCTGTTTCTCTTTTTTAATCTCTCAACCGCCTTCATAACAGAGGAGAGAATGTAGACTGCTTTAGCCCAGTGAGAGCCAAGATTGATTTAAGAAGTGGAGATTGTTAATGGTCTTACGCTATCGCGCGGCTTTGAGTACTATTCATCGAAATTAAAAGATTTTCAGACTCTGGAAACGCTCAAAAAGAAGTTTTATCCGTATCGACTGTCATTATCGCCAAATGGAATGTTTAAAAAATGTCGAAAAATTGTTATGAATCAATAGTCAGAGTATGAAAAGCCTCGTGTGACGGCGTTGTTGAAGTTCAATAGAATTGAAAAATTAATGGTAGTATTGATAAGATCCAAGACAACATATTTGACGGTATGAAAAATAGGGAAGAAAGAACAAAAGATAAAAATGAAAAATAAACTAAACAATAAATACTAAGCGAGTAAACGAAATATAAAGTTGAGAGAAGAAATAACTAGACACATTGAGCCTCAAATACAAGACTGATTAGCTAAACCCCCTGTATAAACAATGTAATCTCCCAACTATAAGTTTAATAGTAATCGACGAAGTTGAAATCGAAAAGGAAGCCGACTTTCGTAGGAGAGAAATAAAAGAAAAACGCAAATTAATCACGCAGCGAACCTAGAGATAATTACTAATGAACGAAAGAGAACAAAGAATAATGACAAAAATAAAAATAAATGCGCAAGTAATCGATTAATTAATTAAAAATACGAGATGGTATAGAAGTTCCACGCCGCGTTTCTCGTCCGAGAAGGCCGATTCCTTTTTCTCGTTCACTTCAGAAACATACCCGCTTGTACGTGTATATAATTATTATAATGTAACGATGAGAAAAAAAAAACAAGTAAACAAGTAATCGTAACAAAGATCGAAGTACCAGTGACCTAATAGACCTATTTTAATTGTACGCTTTATATTTACGAAGAAGACATGTCGTATTATGTATACATACACATAATGAATATATGTTTTTTGAGAGATGAAAAAAAAAAACAAAAAAATGAAAAAACGAATGAAAAAGCTCGCGCGATCTATGAATTAAAATATTAATTAATTAAGGCGACAAAGTTGTAAAGGTAATGAGACGTATTTAGATTTGTAAGGAAGGTTTAAAAAATAAGAAGGTTCAATATTTCCAGCTATTATGTTCGCAAAAGCAACAAACAAACGAAAAAGTAAACTGTATAAAAAAGGAGACTTGAAAATATGATGATCGAGGAAAACCGACTGCGACATACGTCTCGCTCTCTTTCACTTTCTCTGTTTCTTCTCTCTCTTTCTCTGTCTCTCTTTTAATCGAGCGTAAGTGGAAAAATCATCGTGAAATATTGTATTATCTGTATATTCTCCGTTATATTGATGTAAGTCGATGTTTTTTCACCGTCGAAGACCAGATGAATTTCTCGTAAAAAGAAAGCTGTAGATTATATAGCCCGGGTTGAATGTACCAAGATTCGCTCTAAGTCTTGAAAATGTGTTCTATAGGGGAAGAAGAAGGAGAATAAGAAAAAAATTCATATTAATATTTAAGAGCATTTTTATATGTCGTACATGTTCAACTTTTGTTACCATATGTATATTTTATCGACAGAATATTTTTACAAAGTTACTCCGCTAAAAAAAATCATCGATCGAAATACATGACAAGCTCTTTAAGAAACTATACTGTTAAGCGAAAGGAAAATCGAAATAATAACCACATTTTCAATTCGAAAGTCACTTATTATTTACTGAGCATTAAGCGAACGATTTATATATTTAGATAATTTTTACAAGTTATTTGTTAATAATTTCAAACTAAAGTATTATCTCTCATTGAAACATTAACACAAATAATAATATTAACGATAAAACAATAGTTTGCACTGCTTTAAGTGTAAATAAATAAAGAATATATCATTAAATTTACGTACTAATGTTAATTTATTCATTTTTATATATTATTGATCATTCGACATGAAGTTTCTGTCTAATTGTATAAAAGTGAAAATCAACTCCATAAATTTGTAGAACTAACAATGCTTTATGAAAAAAAACTTTTGGTAAATATTTTAAAATAAAAGAACTCCTTTCTTCAAATCTGGTTGATCTTCACTTTCTTGATCAAAATGAAATCATTTCACCACCTCATCGGTAAAAAGAAAGTAAAAAAAGAAAAAAATTGTTGCACACGTTCTCGCATAAAAAATGTTCTCTCGCAGTCTGGTTTTCGATCATCCGAATCTCCACAGCACCCCAACAAATAACGAACTACTCCAAGCGTATAATATAAATACGTCGGTAGCGCCTTCTATTCTTAGACTTTTTTTTACGATTCAACGCTACTTTTGTTACCAATTTGAATCCGATATACGTAATAATCGATGTTCAATTTTTATTACAGATTTTTTTTATTATAGATTAAGTATTTTTATTATACACACGCATACACACACGCACGCTCGCGCGCGCACACACCCACACACACTGTATTATTTCTTTGTATCTGTTTTTATTTCTTTTTTCTTCTCGTAGTAAGTGCTTCTTATCGCTAACGCGTGCAAGTTTCATGAATTCGTGCGAAATTAAGGAAAGCAGATTCTAAATTCCATCACTGTTTGTTTATATACGCATAAGCAGACTCATTTGTTCATAAAAATTATTACAGTTTATAGCAAAAAATACTATTTATATAGTAAAAATTACAAAATAATAGTCACTTTTTCTATAAATTATAGTAATTTTCATGAAAATAGTCTGTCCCACGATTACTATAGAAAATCGTAATTTTTACTAAAAAATTTTTATCCACATTTGTCACGTTGCGAACGTACGAATGATCTACTTAATTGTAATATAAATGAATCCGTTCGACATCGCCGTCGTCGATTTGTTTTTGAAATATCGACGTATACAATGGTTCGGCTATTCCACCAGAATTTAATATCTCCTGTCCTTATCTTCACTGTATGTATGTATGTAGTATGCCACACTCTTACATCTAAGTTTTCTTTAATCCTTAGTTCTTAGTAATTTTAAACGATTAATCCTCCTCTTCCGTATAAACACATAAATAAACAGACACAAACGTACGCGAACACATGTACGTTTATCAGACACATATAAAATATTTATGTAAAGCGATCGATGTGGTAAATCCTGTTGAGAGGAACCCATAGGAAATTACAGGCAAAAACACGACTCAACAGCTGTATTACCTGTATAAAATGAAAAAAAAAAGAAGAAAATGTAAGCGCATTGCGCGCGCGCAAAAGGCAAAATCATGGCGGTAAATTGATTCAAAACTCAATAGAAATAGATTTTTTTTTCACACATATACACACATATATATGTTCTTCTTGATACAGACCTCACACTCAAAGAAACTGCTTCGCGCGAATGCGACTTTGTAAACTACCGTTGTAAAGAAAGAATGAAAGATAAAAAAGAGGAAAATAGTCTTACAGGCCGCAACGAGCAAGCAAGGAAGAGGATGAGATATTCTCGTGTATCTAAGAATAATGAATAAACAAAAAATGAGAAACGCGAAGAGAACGACTGATACAAAACTTTGTTAAGCAGATACATATTATAAATATAGAGAATAATAATAAAATAATATTCCGAAACATTAAATGGTTGAGATGTCTGCGAGGGAGTGAGCGATTGTGTGAGTGAGAGAGAGAGAGAGAGAGAGAGAGAGAGAGAGAGAGAAACATAAAGATTATAAAGGCGACACATACGAGCATTTTCGTCGGGCCACTTTTCGACGGGCTCCTGTACTGTATTTCTCCTATTTTCTGCGTGCGATTATAATAACGAACGCCGCCTGCGTGCGCTAATTCCTTCCGCGGTTCTCACACATCTACACGCACACACATATACACACACACATATTGTATATTTTGAAAGATCAGCGGTAGGAGAAGGCGTCGCGCGCGGGCGACGACTTATTATTATTGTTATTTTTATTATTATACATACGAGGCAATCCTGCGACGTGTCTCGAAGCGAGCCATATATATAAGACGAAGAGAGGAGAGATTTTCGAGAGATAGAAAGCAGCGGAGACAGTGAACGCATGAGAAAAAAAGGATATTAAAGCTCCTTTCGACGTCGTGCGGCGATTATTTACCTTTAGGATGTGTACGAGACAATGGAAAAAACATAAAACGACATACAGACACACATACAACACTCTACACACACACATACGCACATACATGCGAACACATACACAGATAAGCCAGCCTACCCAATGTATTATATTAAATAGTGAAAAGCCTCGCTCGTATTCTCAAGTATTTAAGGATTTACAATGCGGTTAAGTGCATAGAAATAAAAACAAGTGAAATAAAATAGGGAATTTGCACATTTTCCAAATATATAACTTTCTTTTTCTTTTTTTTTTTTTTTAATTTACCCCCCTATTTTTGTTTTTCTTAATGGAGGAGAAGAAATGAAGGAGAATTTCATTTGTTTAAGGTTCATTGTAATAAATTATTAAAAATCAAAGAGTTTGCTTTCTTTCCACGTTACTCTGACAAAAAGCCTTACTACTACTACTACTACTATTACTACTACTACTACTACTACTACTACTATATCGGTTACTCTTATTTCGTATCGTTATGTTTAGCTATTATTTATAATAATGTCACTTTGTAGAATACGATTTCCTGCGACAAGGAAATAGAATCATATACAAATTTGTACATTTAATAAAGAAAATATCAAAGACAAAGCTTTTTAGTTGAATATGTGACCAAAACACTACTATTTTAGCAGTAAATATTTCGATATTTCTTTTATCATTAATGATATTTATATAAATTTGATATATTATCTACGAAATTCCTATCGTTATAACGAAAAAATCATTCATTTTCAAAACATAATAACAAAATTCCATTAATTTTTTATAGTACATTCAAAACATTAATTTTTTTAAATACCAATTTTGAATTTCGTTTGTATTTCAGAATTTAATTCACTTTTGTATATATACTGTTGTTATCAATATATAAGAAAATTTCTTGAAGAGTGGAAATCAAAAAATAATTTTAACTACATATTTATGAGGTAGTATATTTATTAGATTAATTACATTAATATATATATTAGTCTCAGAATAATAAATTCATAAGTGGAGTAATATAAATTATACTGTTTACTTATCCTTCACAATTAATGAAATGCAACTAAAAAGTTTCAATAATCTTATTACCATATTTCAAATATCATCACATCTATTTAGTTATGAAAAACGCTGAATCTGCAAGAACAGTAAAATCAAGAAGGGAAACCAAAACACGAACAAGAAAACATTAATATGGAAATTTCGGTAAGTAAGGTTTTTTTTTATACACACAAGTCTTAAAGTGTAATCAAAAGTTGTAAGTAATTAAGAGAACATACAAAAATGCATAAAATAAATAAAAGAGTAAAATAATTTACTTTTATAGATTCAAATAATCCTTAAAAATTACTTTGAATATAAAAAAATCACGATCATATTATTAAATCATATTATTAAATGCATTGGTTTATTCTGCTTTATTGTTTGGCTTGGAATTTATAAATATCGGGGAAAGACGTTATCGAGCTTTTATACAGAATTAAAAAAAAATTATTTTTAAATGAATTCTTTTAAATCGCGGCCATGAGTAATACGATAGTGCCAATAAATAAATAAAATTGTGCATCGGCCGCAGCGCGGATAACTGATTGTATTATTGATGAACTGTAATCGACTAAGTTAAAACTGTTCTTTGTAACTTTGGAATTAGTAATGATGAGTTTACTGTTTCGTCAAAATTACAACTTTTTCAAAGAGGGTATTAAGTTTCAAAATAGATGTAGTTACCAAATCTGTCCAAATTGTATCCAAACAAAAATTTAACAAAGTCAATTGAAATTCATAATCGAGATAAACTATTAAATGCATTTAAATTACGAAAAGAAAAAACTATCGCTATGAGAAATTGCTAATGCAAGTTCAAAGAAGCAATGATTACATACGAGGAACTACCGTAAAAGTAATGATTTAGAAAGATTCAAAGATAATTCAATACGCGCATCCATAGTTTATCGTTATCGTGGATTTGCGCAATCTCTCGGCGAGATATCGATCTAGGATCTTTTGTGTTAACAATTGATAATACATTTTAAACGCCAAGTGCTGCAGTACCCAGGAGCATTAGTTGCGTACCGGTGGCTTAGCGCAAATCGTTGATCGAGTGATCCTTCCACGTTTTAACGCTGAATCATAAATTCGTACGGGATACTCAGGTAAGACTAGGTATCCTTTCTTTATACCATAGTAACTGATAAATTTGGTAATATTTTGAGATCGATTTTTTTTTATTGCGTGTAATATTCAACATCCTCAATATAGCAATGTTAATTATTTGAAATACAACGGGAGATATATAACTCAGTTACGCGAAATAATCCCAAACCGATTCTTTTGCAATTTCGAAGCCTGCCTTAGCTGCTTTGGCAAGAAAAAAATCAATAACAAACGAACCCGCTATAACTCACAGATTCATCACCGAGATGACCGAGACGGATCAGCAGCTCGAACGGCAGGTCAATGGCGACAATATCACCCAGTCCTCCACATCTGCCATAGAACCCGATCCACAGGTCTTCAAGCTTTCCCAGGACCTGGAAAAGATCCTCGGCAGCTCAGCGAACAGCGACATCGTGTTCGTGGTCGAGGGCAAGCAGTTCCCCGCGCACAGCGCCATCCTCGAGGCGCGCTGTCCGGCCCTCCTAAGCGCCCCGTCCCCGCCAGCTTCGTCGTCCCGTTCGTCAGCCAAGCAGCCCTCAAGACCGTCACGCTCGCAGCGGATGATCGAGCTGAAGAACGTCGCGGAGGACGCTATGTTGCCGCTGCTGCGCTACATCTACACGAGCAACGTGCACAACTCTCACTTCACGTCGCGCACTCTCCTCAAGGCCGCCACGGAATATCACCTCGACGAGCTGCGCGATCTCTGCGTGAACAAGATACGCGAGAATCTCAGCCTCAGGAACTGTATAGATAATCTTACCTACGCCGAGGACACTTACTGCAAGCCATTGAAGGTTGCCGCCATAGAGTTTATACACGCTAACAAGAACGACGTGGTCGAGATGAAGGAGAAGAATAACTTGCACGAGCTTAAAAACACTCATCCTCATCTGCTGGAGGAGCTGTACTGCTACAGAAAGCCGGAGTGAACCTCTGCGCTTTCTAAGAGAATGAGAATGGAAAAGTATTTTTTTGTATTCGATGATATCATTTGGCTGCTTCTCATTGTGGCAGGTGGAAAGGCTTTTGTGCATGTTGAAACGATTTTTTCGATCCGGTATTGTGGAAAATCAAACTACGAATATTGTTTGCTGTAATTGTTGTTTAAACTAGATTATTATGTATAACTGCACTATTTAATTGATTCTGTAATTTGGCAGTAGATATGTATTTAAATAAAAATATTCTTATAATTAAAATATCGTTTGTTTTATTATTGGATTATCTGTATATAAGGTCATTAGACTAAATTATTATTTACGATTATGGAATGTAATGAATGTTAAAAGTTAATCAAATTTATTTTCATTCTTTTGTTTTTCCGTAATTGCAATAAGTAGTTTATAACTTTGTTATAATAAAGTTCATTTTTCTCTGAGGTAGAAAGATAAACGCTCGCAATAATACAATAATACATCGAATCATTTCATGAAGTTGTACTGAATAAGACGTATCTACAAGGTAACCATATGGATTAAACTTCACTTAAAATATTAGTCTTTGATACAAGTGTTCGGAAGAAACTTCTAGAAGTTATTATCGTATAATGTATATAGGCTCGTGAAGTAAATATTTTTTTTCGCATTCATTAATCTTATCCTTGATATGTACAGTTTTTAAAAATGTACTATCAGTTACTATCAGTGATTTTTGATTTTCGATTCTAATAACTTACTGATTAGGAAGTGATTCATTGCAATGTTGAAAAAACAGAGAACACTTTTAATCTACATATTCGTTTTTTTAGATTTTTCATACATTTTTACACGAAATAACTTATTAATGGTACAGCTTATCAATATAATGCCATACCAAGCATTGCAGTAAATTTTCATTTGTATTAAATTCAAAATACTTCAATAACTGCTGAACCTAAAAACTTTATACTTCGTCCTTACTTCATTTTTAAACTGCATTTTTATGATTTGACGCAATCTCCTGCTGAGATAACCGATATCGATTGAATAGATTACTCGATAAAGCTTATAAAGTTAAGTTCATAATACGCTCGAGTTTTAGTCGAGCCTGCAGTGCTACTGAAGTAATTTAAAGTTGTTCTTCGAGGACAATCGCAGTGTACTAAGCAGGTATACAATATATTTATCTTATTGCGTACAAATGCGAACGGTTTAGTAAAAGTTTCTCTTCTACAGTATACTTGTAAAATATAAAAAATGAGATAAAATAAAATATAAAGTTCAATTGTATTGAAAATATAAGCTCTACTTACTCTCAATTCCGTTCAAGTACTGTCCGGTAGTAAACAATCATTCAATTTAGATTAGTCACGAATCAAGCCTCTTTTCCACATATCCGCAGCGTCTCACCGCCTTCACGACGGCTTCTATACCCCGAGTGCGCTTACTACCCCGTCGTTCATCCAGCCAAACGATGACGACGATGACGGGCTCGATGGACAACCTCTCGGTGGCGAGTACAGCCACGACGATGACCCAACCCCAGCAGAAGCTCTACGAGGACCTGCGTCGCATGCTCGAAAGCCGACGCTCGAGCGACGTCGTGTTCCTGGTGGGCGAGAAGAGCTTCCCCGCGCACTCGGTTTTCCTCGCCGTGCGCTGTCCGGAGCTGCTGTCCGCTACGCGTGCCGCACCTACGGTAGGAGAAGCCCCGAAAAAGGGCAAACCAGTGGCACCCGCAGTTTCGTCCGGTCAGCGCGTGCTGAAGCTGGACAATTTCGACGAGGAGCTTATCACCGAGCTGCTCAGGTACATTTACACCGGGAAGGTTGATAGACTCCGCCTTATGGCGAAGCGGCTCCTTGAGGTGGCGATCGAGTACAAGCTGGACGAGCTGAAGGAGATGTGCGAGGAGACGCTGTGCGAGAATCTGAGCCTGAACAACTGCGTCAGCTACCTCATCTTCTCCGACAAGTACAAAAGCTGCTACGGGCTGAAGCACCGGGCGATGGAGTACGTCAAGGAGCACAGGAAGGATGTTGTCGACACGGTCACGTTCAACAAGCTCGCCGAGAGCTATCCGCATCTGCTCGAGGAGATTCTGAGGGCTATTATCAAGGAGGAACCGTGATATTTAGTGCTGATTGATATTGATTTGTTTATTAACAGTACGTTATTTTGTTGTCTTGATCTTTTCACCGAAAAATAAAATATAATAAAGAAGTATATATAGTAATGGAGGTTTTGCATGAATATATCAGTTTATTGATGATACCTAAAATTTATATGAAATTATTTGCAACTTTTAAGTAAGTATCGTTTTTTACTGTAGGTGCATTTATAAAATCCTTTGTAATCAACTGCGTGTGTAATCAGTATTGTGTTGCATGAAACATTTAGGATAAAAATATTGCCGATGAAAAATTATAAGCGAGGTGACTATTTCTATTAAAAATACAGTACTATCTTGAGATATATAATAGAAGTGCTACGATTATGTACTTTTAGAGAGATTACAAGTGCTACGATTATGTACTTTTAGAGAGATTACAATCAGAAAATAACTCTGCGGTAGCGCGCATTATATCGTTGTAAATCATGCTTATAATCCTAATAAATTTTGCTAACAATAATTAATTATACGTACATTAATTGTATGAGATACAGATTTATTGTATGTTATTGCGAGTATAAGTTTTATTAATAAACTTAATTAAAAATATAACTATAGTTTGGATCAAAATGATATTATCATCTATTCTATACTGGTAGAACTTAAATTTTATCGCTAGAACCAGATAAACTCATAGAAACTTTTTTACTCATAAATAAATAATTCGAACGCTTTTCTTATATACT